>CAIGQQ010033479.1:410250-435735 GCA_903798035.1 Danio albolineatus | reverse complement strand
ATAATATAATATAATATAATATAATATAATATAATATAATATAATATAATATAATATAATATAATATAATATAATATAATATAATATAATATAATATAATATAATATAATATAATATAATATAATATAATATAATATAATATAATATAATATAATATAATATAATATAATATAATATAATATAATGGTATTTCATTTTAACCATTTTCATTATTTAAACATCAGGTTTATTTGTTATTGCTAAAAATAAAGGTCACATACTTCATATACTTGACCAACCCTTTGTTTTCTGGTGTTTTTTACACCCTCAAGTCCTAAATTATACTCACTAAAGTGTTTATTTTTATTTAACAGAATTAATTTCATTATTGAAAATATATACTATTATATTAGATAAAAAAATACACTTCACATAAAATGTTAGACTAAACCAGGCCACAGTTTTCCGTTTTTTTTTTTTCATTACTTCTGCTCAGTGTAATATTTCAGCTGTTTTTCTGTTCTGATTCTCTCCCATTAGACAGAACATATGTCTGCGAGCTCGTAATCATTACTTAGGTGTTTTGAAAAATGAAAGTGACCATACGGCACAGTTTATAAAAACAACTTTCCAGAGATTACTGTTATTGTATCAGCCTTAAGGAGCTTATTGTCGTTCCAGCATTGTGTTTTCCAGGGGGTTAATGCACATGAAAATGAAATGACAAGCATATTACTTAATTAAATGGAGATCCATTTGGAAACGCCAGACGCTGCCAGCTCAAGTTATGATGTAAACGGGTTGCGTTTACCACCATTTTTGCAATTAATCTGGTGTACTGTGCTTCTGACATACCTCTGGGCGAGCAGATGTCAAATCCCTGAAGCTGAAGTGAAAGATCGCATCAAAACGTGAATGTTACATACTGACACTGAAGGAAGATAGCCTTTGCTGTGATGTTCAGCGGCTCACGCTTTGGCTATTGATGCTTTGAATAAATTGTATTTCACCAGGTCTTCATCAGGTAACTCCATCCACAAATACAGTGGAGTGGTACAGTAAATACAACCTTGATTCTGAAAACATTGGGATGTTTTGTAAAATGCAATACAATCAAGTGTATATATACAGTGTTATAAATATACCGGCCACTTTATTAGGTACACCTTACTTATACCGGGTTGGACCCTATTTGCCTTAACTGTCTTAATCCTTTGTGGCATAGATTCAACAAGGTACTGGAAATATTCCTCAGAGATTTTGATCCATATTGACATGAAGTGAACATCACACAGTTACTGCAGATTTGTCGGCTGCACATCCATGAATCACCCGTTCCACCACATCCCAAAGGTTTTCTATTTTTTCTACACGTTCTCTTTTGGGTTTCATAAGGATTTATTAATCATTCTTACTGGTTAATAAACATAAACTGTCGTAGATTATTAAAGACACAAACCCCTCTCTGCACGACAGCTGCATCTTTACCAAACCTTCTAATTCCTGCAGCACGAGGACTTTATGATTGTTTATGAGCATCAAAAGTGGCTGATCTGTTCGGTGAAATATTTGACTGTGTGTCACTGCATATCAAACAACTAAACTGATATAATGATATAAAGAAATGTCCACTGTGCTGAGCGAGAGCACTTCTCTTAAACTGAACAGCGCATCATCACTGATGTAAGCATGCTCAGGCCCGAATGTAATGTGAGTGCGGGCCGTTGGGGTAGATGGGATGGGGGACAAGCGTGCTTCGGCCCGGTTCAAGGCCATACCTGCCAACACTCCCGTTTTTCCCGGGAGTCTCCCGTATTTCACATCTATCTCCCGCCGCCCTCCCGGTTTGTCATTTCTCCCGGGAAACTCCCGTAATTTGTACGTCCCAATGCAGTTTCAGAAAGGCAATTTTGTTCATATTTGTCAAGTTGCCAGATCTTGACTGAAGTTCATTACCTCACACAATTGACGCAATATTCAAATCTTGTAACATATTTTACCTCAATCTAGCAACACACGTTACAGCTCTGGTGCGCTGTTGATTTCTGCGCAGGAAGTAGATGCGTGACTTGAACGGTGGCAGTAGCAAGCAGCTGCGTCAGTAGTAGTAAACATGAGGGAAGGAAAAGAGTCAGGTTGTGCTTCGGCAAAGAGAAAAATATATACATGTAAATTTACCAGCAGCTGGACAGAAGAATTCAAGTTTTTGTCTAGAAGCCACATTGACGACGGCCACGCTTTCTGTAAGGTGTGTCGTATTGATTTTAATGTTGGACACAGTGGGAAAAACTACGTTACTCAGCATGTGTAATCACAATGGCACATTCGTGCAGCTGAGGCACAGAAGGGCACAACGAGCATTTCTATGTTTTTTACCAGAGGGCAGACAGAAGCAGAGACCGTGTTGCATGCAGAATTAAAAATGGCAATGTTAATTGCAAAGTAAAAAAAATTCCGTTTTCATTTTGCGACAAACTATGTTCCGCCACTGCATTGTGATCTGTTGGATGAGGCTTTTGATTAAAGCTATTAAAATGGCAAATTATGTTAAAATGATTAATAATGTTCAATTCCTTAGAGAGTTTATTGTTATCGTTTCACTTTACAAGACCTCATTGTGTCCCCAGGAGCCATGGATATTGCTTTGAGCTCATTTGTACGTTTATTTTGTTATTTGTATTTTTATCTTTAATCTGAAAAACCATCACCATTCTACTGAAGAAAAAAAAACACTACTGTATGTGTAGGATGTAAACATACTGAAATTTTTGGATTTAATATGTTACAAACAATGTTAAAAATCACAACAAAACATAAAAAATTGATATGAGAAAATCATTTTGATAACCCATCTCAACCCCCACACAATTTCAAAATTTAATGCGTTTTACAAATGTCTCACCGCTTAGAATCATTCCTGTGAGTTTGTCTGACAACTCTCTGAGAGATTCAATATAGCAGCGGATATTTATTATATCACTGTATGTCGTTGGTCTTGGTGGCATAGACCTGCTACACTGCTGCTGCATTGATAATTGGAGCAGAGAAAGTACCAAGACTTTCTACTGCCAGTATATTCACAGACAAGCCGTCTGAGAATATAACATACTGTTCCTGCAAACATAACATATATGTAAAGCCCATCGCAGATCTACTGTATACATGTAGAGCTGAGGTGGATTTCAGAGAGTAGCTGAAATATGCTGCAGATTGTTAACACAAACAACACTGAGCAGACCCTCCAGGATTCCATAAGCGCTCAATTTAATGCAAAATCAAGAAGGTGCCTGTCCGATATACAAAGCTTCGGTGATTTTCACAACATGGAAGCATGTTTGAACTGGGCCACATGAGTTGTATCAATCCTTATAGATGCATCTGTCATTATAAGTGTAGCCAGTGTAGTCTTCTCTCTCTCTCTCTCTCTATCTCACACAGAGACTAGCACACATTCTGCATCATTTCCATCAATATGTTCAAATAACACCATAAACCAACATGAACAACATTACGCATTTATTTTCAAACAATTGGTTTCGTTTTCAAATGTGATACATTAGCCTTTAGGCTTGAAAATCTACTTTCTCTCGGTTTCCCTTCGTGTTTCCTTTGTGTAAATTACAGAGATCAGTGGTTATTTAGGTCAAAAAATAGTAAAAAAAAATTGTGTATATTTCCAAAGTAAAACAATAGCAGAAATGCAACAAATTTTGACATAATTTGACAAAATCAGTCCAGCTTAGTTGCAAAAATCTTTTTTTTCCTGCTAAATCCTGATGATGACTGAATGAGATATTTAAATGTTGAGGAGCAAGCTCATTGGCTGCTGAAGTGACAGCAACCAATCACCTGCACCAGTGTATAGTAGTTGAAAGCTGACTGGATAGGACTTATCAGCCAAATAGAATTTCATGACAGAACATTGGAGTGACTGTGTGACTGGCTGAAATCTGCTGAATGAGTGTCCAGCAAAGAATGCTGTTCTCTCGAAACTGTCCAGTAAATTCCAGTCATTGCACATTAACAGATCAGCTTGGGAGTCTGCCAACATGAACAATACGTGCTGTAAATCAGTCTGCGGCTTCTGTTTAACAGTAGTCATCACACCTCATCTACAAAAGATGTTGAACATTATTCAATTGCCTAATTGCATTATTAAGACATTTTGTCCCTCAAAAGCGTTTACACTTACATATATATGGATTTTGCCAACAGACTGTTTATAGGTATATAACATTCATTTTGTCACAACATGTCCCTAAATCACTTTATAAAAAGATTAAACTATATGGCGAAAGCTGCCACATAGAAGTGGAATAATAAAAAAACAGCTCAAAAATTCATTCATTCATTCATTTTCCTTTGGCTTAGTCTCTGTTTCAGAGGTTGCCACAGCAGAATGAACCGGCAACTATTCCAGCATATTGTTTACACAGCGGATGCCCTTCCAGCCTCAACCCAGTATTGGAAAACACCCATACACATTTATTTACACACACTCATACACTACGGACAATTTAGTTTATTCTATTCACTTCTAGCACATGTTTGGACTGTGGGAGAAACTGGAGCATGAACACGGGGAGAACATGCAAACTCCACACAGAAATGCCAACTGGCCTAGCTGGGACTCGAACCAGTGATCTTCTTGCTGTGAGCAAGTGATAGCCACTGAGCCATCATGCCGCCCATTACATACATTTTTAAAAAATATATATTTTCTAGTTTTGTATTCATATATTTATTCTGACAACATACCCCATGGATATATTTAATAGACTTTAGGCTAACTTTTTTTTTTACTGCCGAATATACCACTAAATAAAAAATACAAAATATACACAAAATAATTAATAAATAGTTATATTTTTATATATTCAAATATATAAAATGGATATAATTATAATTTACATATCAGAGCTCAAAAATAAGGACTGCCCGATGGCCCAGGGCCAGCATGATAGATGCCTGGGACAGTAGACGGGATCATTACCCGGCCTTGTTACTAATGTTTAATTCCCCTGCAACTATTTGTCAATCGGGTGCAAATACAGTCTTAGAATCGAGAAACAGTTTGTGCTTTTAGGCCTTTAAATGCTACCTTTTCTGAAATGCTGTAATCACCAAACTGCTTTTCAGTTTCTCTTATCTGATTGGATGTTTTGAGCATGTTAGTTTTTCCACAACCTAGTAACAACCAGTACAGCGAAAAGACGGTAACATCAAATTATGAGGCTAAAAGAAAACGTCTGTTTCTAACGTCTTGAAGCAGATTAACGTGGGTACAACACAACGAAAAAAATGAATAATTTATATAAATAATTATTATTTATTTAAATAATTTTGAACTTCCATACTGCTCTTTTTGTTTGCATAACACTTTGAATTTTGCTCATCATATATTTATTAACATTTAAAAAAAAATATTCTAGATCAGGCATGTCCAAACTCGGTCCTGCAGGACACCGGCCCTCCAGATTTTAGCTCCAACTTGACTCAACACCTGCAAGGATGTTTCTAGAAAGCCTAGCAAGAGCTTGATTAGCTAGCCCAGGTGTGTCTGATTGGGGTTGGAACTAAACTTTGCACCGAATATGGACACCCCTGTTCTAGATTCACAGATATTATTTTTTAACACATTATTTAAAATATGTGGCTAAGAAATAGTTATTAAATTCTTTTTTTTGGTGGGGCCAGTGAAAATTTTGGCAGGGAAAGCAAATATCTAAACTACTGGCCCGATTGAGCTATTACAAAAAGTCCTTAGCGTTGAACCCTGCATATATTTAAACATGAAGTTAGCGTGTGTACCCTTCATTGATCGTCTCATTAGTCTTCAGAGCGCGAAGGGTTAACAGTAGGAGGCTCTGTCTGCAGATTTGGGTGGAGTGAACTTGTCCAGTCAGTGTTCACTTTTCTTCTTCAGTAATTAGCTTGGCTTCCAGCAAAGCCATGCTTCAGCATCTTTGAGAAGAACACAACATCACGACCACAGTACATCTGCCGTAAAACTACAGCTCGTTTTCAGCTCCCTGTCAGAGATGAGCGAGATCAGTGAAGCGTCCTTACTGGATTATATCCGCTCCTCAGGAGGAAAAGTCAAAAATTCCGATCTGTCCAAAACATATAAGCATTTCATAAACCATAGCGATTTGCAACTACGTGGTGAGTAAATTACAATATGACATTTTGCACATTCGCGTTCGGTACTCAACGTTACACTAAATGAACGCGACGCAAAGCGTCACTGAGGCGTTCACGAAAAACGCGTTCATGAGATTAAAACATAATCTCCACCAAATGAATCCGATCACGATAGTCTTTTTTTATTAGTAGTTTTAATAAACTCCATTTTAACTTAAGAACGCCAACTTAACGCAACGCGTAGTCGTGACGCAACTGACGCACGTGTAGACCAACAATTAAAAGCAGAGTATCTTTATATTTTGTTTAGTTGCGTAGTATTCGCGGTGCATTTAATGGCACGTGCGTTTTTAATTCCAAAAGTAACTGTGCATATCTATTTTTGCATTGTTTGAGGTTTGTTTGTGTGCAAATGACGTATTTAGAGTTTTAAAATATGTAGTAACTAGGACAAACATCTGCTTTAGATTAGAAAAGCTCTACCAACAGATAGAATTACACATGGAATTCTGTCATTTCCTTTTTTCCCTCAGGAAGGGCCTCCACATTCCCAAACTATGACAGCGTGTAGGTCTAAATAGAATATTCTACGTTTCTGATGTTCCAAATTCTAGTATTTATCAAAACATGCCCAAAATGGTACCTTAAATATTTAGACATAATCATGAGCCGATAGTCTGGTTTCTGTTCATCTGAAAAACATAGGTAGCATGACTGTGACACCTATGTAAATATTTTGTTGTATGAACACGTTTGTTTGTGTAGCTATAGAGTCAGACTGTTGAAGAATTTAGTATTTGTTAATAAGTTCTGATAGCTATTGGACTTGGTTTTGCACATCTGGATGCAAACACCTGTATTTTGATTCTTGGCTCTGATTAAGCTGTTGTTTACAGTGATTATCAAGTACATTGTATTTTAATTTTTTTATTTACTTGAAACTATTTGCCGAATAAAAGTTCAGTTTTCCTTCTGACTTCACCAGCTTTTTTTAAACTTGTTTGTTTGTAATTAGCATAATATTATTTTTTTTCAATATTTTATTCATTTATTTTTTTGTTTTATTTTTATGTAATGATTAATTGTTATGCATTCTGAATATACTTTCATATTTTATTTATTTTATAATTAATATTAAAAAATATAAATATTAACATATTTTAACCTCATTTTCATTCAGCAGTTATCCGCATCTGCCATATAAAAACAGATATTGTCTCTATACTGTTTTTAAATAGAATATTCTACGTTTTTGATGTTCCATATTCCAGTATTTATCAAAACATGCCCATAATGGTACCTTAAATGTTTAAACATAATCATGAGCCGATATTCTGGTTTCTGTTCATCTAAATAACATAGGTAGCATGACTGTGACACCTATGTAAATATTTAGTTGTAAACACATTTGTTTGTGTAGCTATAGAGTCAGACTGTTGAAGAATTTAATATTTGTTAATAAGTTCTGATATCTATTGGACTTGGTTTTGCACATCTGGATGCAAACACCTGTATTTTGATAAATGTTGAATAATTGTTGATGTTTAGCTCAGTTTAAGCTGTTTTTTACTGTGATAATCAGGAATTTTGTATTTTTAGACTATTTGCTTGAAATTGAGTTCTGTTTTCCTTCTGACTTCACTAGCTTTTTGTTTTAAACTTGTTTATAATTAGAGTATAGTATTATTTTTCTATATATTTTATTTATTTATTATTTTATTGTTTTATTTATTTTTATTTAATGATTAATTGTTATTCATTCTTAATATACTTTATTTATTTTTAAAATTCATATTAACAAACATAAATATTAACATATATTTTAACCTCATTTTCGTTCAGCAGTTATCCGCATCTGCCGTTTAAAAACAGATATTGTCTCCATACTGTTTTGTGCATGAACATTAAATATTAATGTAAAATAATTTGAACAACATGTATTCAATGAAGGGTTTGGCTTTAACAAGTAGGCCGAGGAAAAAAACATGCTGTTTTCCTAAACCATTTAAACTGTAATTAAATTAGATGATGTTGCATTTAATCCTACATACATGTGTCAGACATATAAATGTATGAACCAATTATCCGTAATGGCTTATAATGCTCCGTCCAGCTGTGCTGATACAGTTGTGTACAGAGGTTTCGAAATCTGCCTTCATCTGGTGCCATCTGACACAGCAAACCAATTATCATAATTATTACCGGTTACCGCAGCGGCCTGTGTGACATGCTCTAAATCTGGGGTTATAATGATCCCGGTCCTTTTTAGGATGCCAGTTTTGATGCGATCTGTGTGGGAACGTCGAGTCCTCTTGTAGTTGGCAAGCTTTGCCTCATAAATTTGCTCGGAAAGCTAAACCGTGTGCCTCTCTCAGTACATGACAGGATTTCTGCTGCCTATGACTGTTAAGTGTTGACTTCCCCTACGGTTTCCTGTTGTTGTGGATGCTGTTGCAATGTCATCCCTGTCTTTTCCCCTGGCAGGAAAAGGAAAGCTTGTTGTAGGGTACATTCGCCATTTAAAGATCCAAGGCTTAATATGTTTTCTGTTTGGCACAGTCTAAATTAAAGCTTAGTCATTTTTAAGCCCTTTATGTGTTGCATCATGTAAAGTTTTGTGCTTGAAACCTCTTTTAAAATTGACTGTTGACTTAAGAAAGGGAGAAGTAGTTCCTTATCTGGTTATTCACACTTGGGCCCTCCATGGTCATTGAAAAATAATTTTACTCTTAAATTTTGAGTAAAATAGCAACAACGTATATACAAGCAACAATATTGTTCACATTTAAATAATATGTGTGCACTCACTGTGTATAAATATTGTGTTTATGTCTGAAATACAGGGAGTGCAGAATTTTTAGGCAAGTTGTTGGATTTTTTTTTTTTTTGAGGATTAATTTTTATTATTGAACAACAACCATGTTCTCAATGAACCCAAAAAACTCTTTAATATCAAAGCTGAATATTTTTGGAAGTAGTTTTTAATTTGCGTTTAGTTTTTAGCTAAAACTAAACGCATCTAGGATATCTGTGTGTGCAGATGACTATTACTGTGCATAATTATTAGGCAACTTAACAAAAAAACAAATATATACCCATTTCAATGATTTATTTTCACCAGTGAAACCAATATAACATCTCAACATTCCAAAACAAAACAAAAACAAATCAGTGACCAATATAGCCACCCTTTCTTTGCAAGGACACTCAAAAGCCTGCCATACATGGATTCTGTCAGTGTTTTGATCTGTTCACCATCACCATTGCATGCAGCAGCAACCACAGCCTCCCAGACACTGTTCAGAGAGGTGTACTCTTTTCCTCCTTGTAAATCTTACATTTGATGATGGACCACAGGTTCTCTATGGGGTTCAGGTCAGGTGAACAAGGAGGCCATGTCATTAGTTTTTCTTCTTTTAGACTCTTTCTTGCAAGCCACGCTGTGGAGTACTTGGACGCTATGATGGAGCATTGTCCTGCATGAAAATCATGTTTTTCTTGAAGGATGCAGACTTCTTCCTGTACCGCTGCTTGAAGGAGGTGTCTTCCAGAAACTGGCAGTAGGACTGAGAGTTGAGCTTGATTCCATCCTCAACCCAAAAAGGCCCCACAAGCTCATCTTTGATGATACCAGCCCAAACCAGTACTCCACCTCCACCTTGCTGGCGTCTGAGTCGGATGGAGCTCTCTGCCCATTACAGATCCAGCCACGGGCCCATCCATCTGGCCTATCAAGACTCACTCTCATTTCATCAGTCCATAAAACCTTAGAAAAATCAGTCTTGAGATATTTCTTGGCCCAGTCTTGACGTTTCAGCTTGTGTGTGTTGTTCAGTGGTGGTCGTTTTTCAGCCTTTCTTACCTTGGCCATGTCTCTGAGTATTGCACACCTTCTGCTTTTGGGCACTCTAGTGATGTTGCAGCTCTGAAATATGGCAAAACTGGTGGCAAGTGGCATCTTGGCAGCTGCACGCTTGACTTTTCTCAGTTCATGGGCAGTTATTTTGCGCCTTGGTTTTTCCACACGCTTCTTGCGACCCTGTTGACTATTTTGAATGAAACGCTTGATTGTTCGATGATCACGCTTCACAAGCTTGGCAATTTTAAGAGTGCTGCATCCCTCTGCAAGATATCTCACTATTTTTGACTTTTGGGAGCCTGTCAAGTCCTTCTTTTGACCCATTTTGCCAAAGAAAAGGAAGTTGCCTAATAATTCTGCACACCTGATATAGGGTGTTGATGTCATTACACCACACCCATTTTCATTACAGAGATGCACATCACCTAATATGCTTAATTGCTAGTAGGCTTTCGAGCCTATACAGCTTGGAGTAAGACAACATGCGTAAAAAGGATGATGTGGTCAAAATACTCATTTGCCTAATAATTCTGCACTCCCTGTAAATAGTGTATGCATGCATGTACGTATGTAAATAAATAAATACAAGCTTTTATTTTGAATGCTAATATTTTGACAGGACTAAAATACAAATGTTAAAAATATTTATGCATTTATAATATTAATTTATTTATCACAAATGAAAAAAAATAACTGCCTTTTATGTTTTCTGGCTCTGGATGAGAATGATAATACTTGGGTGTCCATGACATCTCAAAGATCGAAAAAGCCTGAACTGGGGCATGCAATGCACTTAATAAGTGTTGAGCCATCAACTAATTTGAACAACGAGTACTTCACAATGTTGTCTGTCAACAACAGCTCAAAAACTGGCATATAATTTGTTGCCTTGTAACCAAATAAATACTTCACAGAAAATACAACTGATTGAGTTAAACTCGTCAGCAAACAGCAGAAAGCCCTTTGTGTGATAGATATATAAATGAAACGGAGTCTGTGTTGCCATGACATCCTGTCAATGTCAAACGCTTTAGTAAAACTAGAGACGTTTTCAAACTGGGGGTCATAAAATACCACAGAGAGGAAGAAAGTGCTCAAAGCACAAGAATTATGGTGCATTCATGCCATGTCAGGAGTATGAAAAATATAAATTCTCAAATGCAGTTCATTGGGTTTAACATGTGTATTTACATATTTCTGGCATGATGCATTGCACCAGTTTCCTGAACTCCTGCTCTTTGCGATCTGCAGTGCACAATAGAGCAAACAAACAGCACCTGCACAGACCGAATCAGGAGTCAAGTCTGTTTATGATTTGTTCAATCAACTTGCAAGTTTGAATCGTACTGATGATTTTTGCTGAAAAAACAAATCAACAATTTACATACTGAACTAGATACATATAGCTGTTAAAAAATAAATAAATAAATATATATATATAGGAACAGTACCGACAAAAGTAAAGAAAAACAACTGTGAATTTACAATCTCTCAGGCTCTTCAAAATGCAAATGACTTTTTTTTTCTTCAGCAGTATTTAAATTTAATTTATGGTACTGGGTGGCATGATGGCTCAGTGGTTAACACTGTCACCTCAAAGCAAGAAGGTCACTGGTTCGAGTCCTGGCTATAGGCCAGTTGGCATTTCTGTGTGAAGTTTGCATGTTCTCCCGTGTTGGTGTGGGTTTCCTCCAGGTGCTCCAGTTTCCCCCTCAGTCCAAAGATGTGCTATAGGTGAACTGAATAAACTAAATTGGCCGTAGTGTATGAGTTTGTGTGTGAATGTGAGAGTGTATGGATGTTTCCCAGTACTGGGTTGTGTCTGGAAGGGCTTGTGCTACATAAAACATATGCTGGAATAGTTGGTGGTTCATTCCACTGTGGCGACCGCTAATAAATAAGGGACTAAGCCGAAGGAACATGAATGAGTAAATGAATTATGGTTCTTGATGCTTCATAAATGGCAAGTTTTCAATAATTATATATATTATTAAATGTATTTTTTTTATTATAAACATTCAGATTCACAGCCTTAGCATATGGTTTTGTTGGTGAGATTTATTTTTTACGATTTTATGTAAATTTCTGTTAATTATGTTGTAAATACTGTACTTTTTTTTTGTACTGAACGATGCAGATTTTGCTTTATGAACCCTGATTTATCATTAGAAGCTGTTGGTAGTTTTTTCGTTTTAGTGCTTGGCAAAGATTAATCGCAAATAATTGCTTCCAAAATAAGTTTGTTTTAACATGTGTGTATTATTTATATTTAGTATGTATATGTGATACACACATATACATAGAAACATACAAATACAAAAAAACAATACAAACATAATATGCACATGTTTTATATCTAAATGTAAGTAAACATTTTCTCAATATATGCATGACTATGTATTTATATACAGCATACATAATAAATATACACAGCACACACACACACACAAATTATGTCAAAGCAAACTTTTATTTTGGATTTGATTATTCATTATAATTTTCTTCCCCCGCAATACTTTACTTTTTATTTTTTGGCAGATTTATTTAATCAATCACTAAAAGGACTAGATTGTTTGTAACCTGTTTAAAAATCAGTAAGCTATTCCTTTAAGACAGGGATGTCCAAGCTCGGTCCTGGAGGGCCGTTGTCCTGCAAAGTTTAGTTCCAACCCCAATCAGACACATCTGGGATAGCTAATTAATCTCTTACTAGGCTTTCTAGAAACATCTTCACAGGTGTGTTGAGGCAAGTTGGAGCTATAATCTGCAGGACACCGGCATTCCAGGACCGAGTTTGGACACCCCTGCTTTAAGACAGTGGAGTGATATTTAGAAAATCTTTGGAGTCTGAATAAAACTAGTGCAAGTAGCATCTGCTTGGCAACCCATCAGGGATGCTTGTTGAAATGAATAGCAGCGGTAATGAAGGATATGTTTGCACCGGTCTCCTCCCTGTCATTTTCTATTCTTGTATAGTAATTTGAGCCAGTTTCTGTTTTTCTCTCTGATGCAGTCAGTCTGTGCTGAAGTGATGTTGCATAACATCACAAACTCCCACGGGCCCAGAAACAGAGTCCATTACAAAAATGTTAAACGGCTAGTCTTACCAGTCAATACCATGCAGACAGAGCAAATCAATAGTTTTCAAGGTGTAATGTCCAGCACATGTTGTTTTCAAAGGGAGAGTTCACTCGTTTCTGTCAGCATTTAATCACTCCTGTGTTGTTCCAATCCTGTATGACTGTATTTATATCCTAAATATTTATTGTTATCAAGTACTAACTCTCATACGGTTATGACTTTTATTTCTATTAACTAGGGCTGCACAATGTATCATTTCAGCATCGATATCGCAATGTGCTCATCCACAATAGACACATCGCAGGATCTGCAATGCTGAGTCTGGATTATAGTTAATCAGACGCTCAATTCAGAACATGAGGTTTGTGGAGGCACTGTAGAGTTTAACCATAATAGAGCGAAAGTTCATCATCTGTATTTTTATACAATTTCAATATACAGATTTTAAAACATTGAGACGCAAAAAAAAGTACAGTTTGTAAATTTAATTAAAATGATTACTTTTTGATTGTTTGTTTGTTTCTCTACCACTGTTAACACTGTTAAGGCTCGTACACACCGGGACGCTTTTCGTTTGCGTTTATCGTCGGCGTTTTTCGAGACGTTTTTCAGCATTCAAGCCAAGCGGCAACCTCCCGCTCTCCCTCGGGAAGCCAATACGGAAGTAACTAAAACTTGCAATTCATCGAAAATTCCGCTAGTCCTGGCTGTCCTGGCTCCATAATAGAGCAAATCTCCAATGAGCCCACTGGTGAAATGGCCAATTTTACAGCAGAAAAAAAGGTGTTTACAGCCTGGTACAAAGAACGATTTTGGTTCATATAGCTGATATTACCCTTCATGACAACTGTGAGGGGGGTGAATTTATTTATAACTCATCCGTTTCCTTTATATTAAGCTAAATTAAGTTTGCATAATTAAGGGCGTGGCCACTTGAGTGACAGCTAGTCCCGCTGGTCGCCGTCACGTCACCTCAGCTGATTCCGGCCGATTCATCGTGTTTTTGTGTTGTTTTATATGGCTTTACACAGTCAGCTGCCTTTTGGAATTATTTCTTGCAATTATCAGATGATATGGCATGCTGTGTGCACTTAATTGTGCTCACAAACCATTCACGTGGCCTCCGTTTCCCAGGTGAGTGAAATTATATACTTATACCATCTCTATAAATGTAATTGCTTTATTTAGGATAATTTATGATTTATAATGTTCTTCAGAACTCTAATGCACTCCAGAATCTGACAGATTGATCAGCTGTACCCTATAAAATCGCCATTTGAAGCGTTGTCATACAGTGTTCTGCCTGGATTTCCTAAATAGCCCTGCATTTACTAACACAGACTATATCTGAAGTATTTAGATGTAATTCGCACTTTCTTCCTGTTGAAAAACGTCTTAAGAACGATGTTAAGTGGCTTGATGTATTACAACAGTGTTTTCAACAGACTAAACACTTTATTGATATAGTGTACAACCAAGCACGTGTGTTCAGAACACAAACGAGTCGCAGGTAATGAAATATTATGTGTTTCTCCCATAAGAAAGCTCTTAGCTTAATGGCAGCATGCGTCCCGTAGCTCCGCTCACGCTCCGCCCACGCTCCGCCTCTTTGCCCTTGTTTGGTATGCCTCGGTTGGTGCGATGATGCGCGAACAAAATGGCGACGGTTGGCCACGTCTACTAGTGGCTTCTTTTGGGTTCATCAGAAACCTATGGGTGACGTCACGGATACTACGTCCATATTTTTTACAGTCTATGATTCAAGCCCAAGCGGTTTTCTCTGGCGTCGAGCAGGAGAGCATGCAAAATCACTCCTTGACGTTAGATGGCGCACACGGTGGCGCCAAGCTTCTGACACCCGCTTGTTACACAGAAGAAGAAAAGAGGAAGTTTAACCTCTTGTTGTTGCCGATCGGCAAAGCATGGATGGTTCAAGTAGCAGCTCTAGCGCTGAAGAGATTATTATTGTTCACAAGTGCAATAAGTAGCTCCACGTTAATATCTCCTCTGGGCATCTGCGCTCGCGTTGACAGTTTTGCGCTTGAGCGCCTCCAAGGGGTGTTTACCGTAACTTCAGCGGCTCCGTACACGTGAGCAACAGTGGGAATCTGATTGGTGGAGAAGGTTTTGACGCAAGGCGTCAAAACAAAAAAACGAGCATGAGGCGTTTCTTTAAAAATGACGCTTTTACGCCTGGCGTTTTGCGCGTTGGTGTGCACAATCACATTGGCGCCCTTTATTTAGTCTCGAGGCGTCAAACACCGACCGAAAACGCGAGCAAAAAACGTCTCGGTGTGCACGGGCCTTTAGACTTCCCAGAAATCCATAAAGCACTGTTTATTTCACTTTTATCTTTGCTCTGTTAAATTTAAATATGCTTGTAGAACATCTCAATTAATCCAAATTAATAAATTGTTTCAAAAAAAAATTGAATTCATCACAATATATATTGTGGAAAAACAAAATATCGCAAAGCCTGATTTTTCCAATATCGTGCAGCCCTACTATTAACCCTTACAGAAAAACCACATGAGCATAACATGAACTTCACGTGTCAAAATAAATAAACATATGGAACACTGTAAAAAAAATAAATAAATAAAAATGCTGGGTTGCACACAATTGGTTTGTGCTTGGACAATATGAAGGAATTAAGTTAACTTGTTAGTTTTTACAAATTTAAGACATAAAACGTTGTTACGTTGTCTCCCCAAAAACCTCAAGAATTGTGTTGTCTCAGCTCTTTTTGAGTAAGTAGTTTGAACAAACCTATTATTTTTGAGTGAACGTGGTTTTAAAATATTGTTACTGTACGTGGCAAAAAGGATCACACGATAAAATTGACACATTTTCCAAATAATTACGTTTCATGTGCTGTTCCATCTATGATTTTAACATGTAAAGCTCATTAAGGTTTTGTGTGTGCGTGCGTGTGTGCGTGTGTAAAAAATTAAAAGGTTTATTTGACAAACTTAAAGGGAAAGTTTACCCAGACCTGAAAATTGTCAGGTATGCATGTGTTTTCTACAGGTGGTTTGTCAAGCCCACTCACCTGTGTGAGATGCACTTAGAATTGCATAATGTTTTGAGGTTGTCATGTTGTGTGGTGGTGGAAGAGAAGAACCTGAAATACAAAAATGTATTTGCATAATTTAATTTGGGAGTGCTGAAAAAAGAAAATAATTTGAATAATTTTGAATAATATCAGTTCCTTTTGACTTCCACTGATCAAGGATATTGAACGTGTTTGGTTGCTGACACGTTTGGAAAGATAAGAGGGTGCAAAGATGGTAATTATTTTTTTGAGTGGTAAACTGTTCCTTTAAATGCTTTCATAGTGATGTTTTATAAACAAATTTTGGGAGGAGCATGTGCAGATGTTTCAGCAATACTAACACATCATTGACAATCATTCTGTTATCCAATTAGCATCAGACCAAACCCCCATAAATACCAAACTCATCCCACCTTCATTCTCTCATGACTTTAGCATCCACCACCCCGACACCTCACCTCTTAAACACTATCTACCTAGGGGGAGCATTCTGGGGCCACGCTAGACACTTCACTCGGACCCCAACTTACCCAACTTTTCAGACAAGGGGAATAAAACGAGTTGGGGTCTCTTTTCTGAGCACAGAGCCCTGTTCCTGGTTAGCAACCCAAATATGCTTTATTTGTCAAACATTTGCAAGTGTAAACTCATGAATTAAACAAAAGAAATACGATCATACATGTTTGGTATAACATGAACACTAAAATTCTCAAGACATATAGGAGAACTATTTAAATACACTGCAAAAAAGACTAAATTTCTACAAATTCTTAAAGGGGTGGTCCAGTAAACAGTGTCAGTCAGAGTAGCTGTTAGCCGCAGCAGTTTGTGCTTGAATCTGACAGAAAATGAAGAGCACACAGCTGAACCTCACACCTGCTTTCTAAAATAACATCTGACAAGTGTCTTTTACTTGTATTCAGAATAAGCGTGTGTGAGTAATATGAGGCGTTCTCATATCTTTTGCGAGTTCATTATCTTAGTGTAGAATGCAGGGAAAGCATCTGCATAGAGAGACACTGCACGCGCTGCTGAAGGTTGTGGATGTTTACAGAATTTGACTGATAAATATGTATTTGTAGCTAAATTTTTAGCAGTGTCAAGCAGCATTTCCCAATGTTTACATCCTCGCTACAACATACTGGTAATGCTAGAAACTGTGCCTGTAGTTGATCAATTTTAACAAATAAAAACACTTACAGGTTGTGGCTCACAATCCACAGCTTCGTCAGTTGGAGGAGTTTTAAGCCGAATCCAGCACTGAACTGAGAGAGATTCTGGAAGCTCTCCTTTGTCAAATGCTAGCTGTATCTTTTTTTATAATTCTCTGGAGCATAATTAAAATAAAATTGTAAGCACTTCTGTCTTTGTGTCGTGTCCTTTGAAAGCCCAAATATAGAAACAAGAAGCTCTGGAAATAGAAGCGTTTGGACGGCATTTTAGCTTTCTCTGCTATAACATTACAGCACCTCTGGCCACACGCCGTTGCTGCGCACAGTGTATGCGTATGGTTAATGCGTGTAACCGGAGGCCCCTGTGGTCTCACTAGCCCGGATGTATTTTTTTCGTAGTGCCCAAACTTTGTTTGCTGTAGGCTTTGCTAAGCTAACTCTGTAATAGCCAATGTTTCTCTTTGTGTTGAACTTTGAGTGTCTTACATTCAGAGATGTTGTTTATGTTCACACAGCAACATTACACATCAATTAAAGTTTAAAATATGATACCGTAGTGGACCGCCTCTTTAAATCAAGAATAATTTTCTAGACAAGCAATAAATATTGTCTTGCTTCCAGAAATGAGAAATCAAAATTAAGTGAGTTTTTCTTAAAACAAGCAAAATAATCTGCCAATGGAAATCAAAACGTTATTTCAAAGCCCAAATCATCATATTTTTTGCTTGTTTTAGTGAAAAACTAACTCTAATTTTGACTTATTTCTAAAAACAACACAACAGATTTTGCTTGTCTATAAAATGCTTCTTGATTTTAAGAAGTTTTAGATATTTGGACTAGAAACAAGACAAAAACTCAACTCTTTGGGATTTCTCCTGAAACACCGAGTGATATTCACATAAAGTCACAATAATGCAAGAGTGACCTTTCTCTTAAGATAAATATAGAAAGCATGCTGGGAAAAAAAGTTTGCCAGCTCATATTCACAAAACTTTTATCTCTCTTTTTTTTTCCCCTCCAGCCAAATACAGAGAAGAGTTCAAACTCATCATTGATCGAATTGCAGTGGTGAAATCGGAGAATGTGAGTACACATTGTCAAATCATTGCTGCACAACTAATTAACCGCTCAGTCTTGTTAAATAATCATTAGGGCCTTCTTGCATTTGTAATATGATCACTTACAGTACATTGTCCCTGTAGAACAGTCATACTATTCTCTATTCTCACAGTGATTCATTGTTTACCCTGCTGACAGTGATAGGTCTCATTTTTTCACATGATTGCTCTACCACACACACCCTTATGATATTGGATCGCTGTCCTGTATGCGTACTTTCCCTCGGATGAGATCACTTTCTGTCTATTTCAAACTCCAATGCACCATTCTCCATAAACACACGACTAGTCAAAGGATTTTGTTAAATGCAGTTGAAGTCAGAATTATTAACCCTCCTAAATTATTAACTCCTCGAAAAAAATCTTTCCATTAAACAGAAATTTGGGAAATTAATTTTTATAAACAAATTTCTCCTAGATAAATATCTCCGACAAGGTTGACATTTGCATGGACTTGCTCAAATGTTTCCTTTGGTACTCCAAAAAATGATAATATTTTGTTAGAACAAGACAATTTGATTTGGTGAATACATGTAAATATCAGTATAGTGATGTTTCCCTTCATTTCTTTTCAGGGAGAGAAATATCTCGTCCTCAAGAAGAAATACAGACAGCCAATGCAAGAGCAAGTGTCTGGCACTAAAAAGGGAGCTGAATCAATCAAGCCGCTTCATCCAAACCCACAAAATGAGCTCCTGGTTTCCAACCCCATGCAGAACCGTAGCCAAGCAGCTAAGACCCCGCAGCCAGTGATGGTGGCCTGGTGCTCGGGACCCATGATTACAGTCACAGACGCACAAGAGCCCACTGATACTGAGGATGTGAGTAATTTCTGATTATACTATTACTTCTCATTATGTCGTTATTGTTAACGATCCCATGAAGTGCCTTGAAACATGCAGCGTTGTTCAATGTGTTGAGGAAGACATTTAAAATGAGCTATTTTTAAATATCTTTATATTATATATTATGGTAACACTTTATTTCGATGGTCCATTTGAGTATTAGTAGACGGTCTACTTAATATCTGTTGATACTGACATTCAACAGACATTTAACCGACTATAAGAAACTTTGCAAGTACATGTCAACTAACACTAACCCTAACCCCAACCTAACAGTCTATTTATAATATAATAAGAATTAGTTGACATGTAACTTAAATTCAACAAACAGACCATCAAAATGAAGTGTGACCTATATTATTTTATATCATTTTTTTATTATACTTTTATATAAATATTATTTTTGATGGATTTTTCTATCAAAAATAGAATGAAACACAAATGAAATGAAACAAACTTCCAAATTGTCATTGCTTTGCGTGCTGTATTGTGTTGCGTGTATCTGTGCTATTATATCTGAATGCGTTTAGGAGGCATTTACTCCTGCCCTCTTCATGATCAGAAAGCTATTCGCAGTGGCGTAGATTTAGCATGGACGAAGGGGACATGTCCCCACCAATATCCACTGGCTATTGAAATGTCCCCACCAATGTAAAGAGCTAAGCCCATGGCTATCAGATAAAAAAAAATACATTAAGTGAGCAGGGGTAAACGACTCCTTAAAATCTATTTTCATTTAAAAGTTAAATATTCACTAGCACTTCAGTATTTACTTCACTATTGACTCAGTGGCCAGTTTCATCACATAAATGTTGTCATACATGACACATCTCTTGATTTAGTTTACCAGAGAAAAAGATAGAGGAACCTGGCTGAGTAATTTGACCAAAGCATCAAATGTGTTCTGTGATGTTTTTCCAACTAAGATTATATTTAAAGATCAGCTTTTCAATGGGCTTTATGCACAGTGTTTTTCAGCCACTGATAAACATTCGGTGAAAGTTTTATGTGACTATTTTCAATTTCATAAGTTGCCTTTCAAAGCATCAATAGTGTAATGTAGTTAAAATACAATCAGTTAAATAGACTTGAGAATTCATTTAGAAGTTCATTCATAAAATGAGATTAAAGACTGTTTAAATGCAAGTGTCGTCAGGCGCAGCTTGCAGGCGAGCACTGAAGCTCTATTGAAAATACTGGGGTAAAATAAATTTCCATATTTTAAAGTCATGGTGTGGAACATTGTAATTTAATGCAGTGCTTCTTGTTCAGTCTGAGATGCACTTTATATCATACGTCAAACAGGCAGTGAAGATCACTGATTTTAAAGAAACCAGGTGATCTTAAACTTGGTGATTTTTATAATGAGCAGAAGCGATTGAGCTAGCTAACTGAAAATAAGCTCATGATGCAGGTGTGTGAGTTATCTTATATTGCGACTGACTGTAATGTCATGTAGCCAACTATAAAAAAGTAATTTGTCATTTAAATTTCATTGGACAGTTCAAGATATGCTGTGGTTTTCCTGGAGCAACATGTATAAATGCAGCATTGTTAAGCAGTTTACTGACTTGAAGGCATTTTATTGGGTATCATGTCATTCAGTGCGACCACGCATTACTTTGCGGAGAGTTTAGAGACTAGATCAGTTCAGTTGCGACTCGCGAGCATCATATAGTGGCTCAAGAGCTGTCGATGATTTAATTAAATAATGGCCCAACAAAACCAAATATTCACAAATGTCCAAAACCTTGTCATCTAAATATTTTTCCACTTATAAGCACTTAAACTTGCTCAGATAAGAAATCATTTATTATTTTCTGTTTATTACATGCAAAACTTATAACTCGTTATTGGAAATATTGAAATCATTCTAAACTATGGTTGAAAGAAGTGTCTCATTGTTTTGCTTTAAAAAAATTAGAGAACCTGAAAAGTTTTTAAAAATTTGGAATGTCTTTATAGGATTTCTGAAGGAAGCTGATACAAATATATATAATACAATTATATTCCAGTTTAAGCAAGAACTTAAGGTGCTTTCACACTAGCACTTTTTGTCTGCACCCGGATTCGTTTGACGTCAGAGTTTAGTATGTTTAGCTTGTGTGAGCGATGTCTTCTGAACTTAGGTGCGCATCCACAAAATGTGCCCGAGTCCGCCTAAAAGAGGTGGTCAGGGGTACAGTCCGCGCGAACTCTAGTCCGGTTCACTTCTGATATGAATGCAAGTCGCTCTCTGTATGTTACCAAAACCAAAAGATATAGTAAAAGCAGAATGACCGTGATGTGCGTACGTCTTTCAAACAGCTCGATGTTGCAAGCATACCGGGGTTCAGAAGGAATAAAGACGGTATGAACACAAACCAGCTGAGAAGGTGGCAAGGGTGGGCATTCGAAGTTGGACTTACCCAGGACTGTTAAGAGAGGGATTTGGAGTTTTTCCAAATGTTTCATGTGTTATATTTAACATCCAGAACAGATCTGAAAGTTTTTGTGCAGTTTTTTATGTTTAAACATGAAACAAAATTTCAATCTATGTCATATGTAAGAATTTAGAATCTTTTTTTGTGCCGTTCTCCGGAACAATGGTCGTACAGTACCATTTACTAGTGGCCCATTTCTACTGAGTGGGACAATACGCTATGGGTTGGTACGGGTCACCTTTTTGGCCCATTTCCACTCAGTGGTACAGTACAGTACGGGTTGGTATGGGTCACCTTTATCAGGCTTGCGTTTCCACTGCCAAAAGGGTACCAATGGTACAACAGAAAGTTTCAGACGTGTATGTCATGTCATTTCAGACGTGTATGACATTTCCTCAAGCGAGAATGACAAAGTAAATCTGTACGAGTTGTTCACATATGATATGAGAAGCACTTCTTGCAAAACGGATGCTTTATACATATAAATACTTGTGTATAAATGTTCATTACTGACCGTTCTGTGAACAGAATTTGATTGTAGCTGAATATATTTGATTATAGCGCAATGTTAGTGTAAAATAACCTAATGCAACGTCTGCAATTATACAAAATAAATAAATCCATCAATCAATCAATAAATAAATGCAACGTATATGAACACTTACAGCCCCTTACTGTCTCTGATATGTTACCAATTACGGAAAAACTTCACAGAGCACACATTTAGTCCTTATTTAGGTTCAAAAACAACACGAAACAGCCCACAGTCAGTGCAAACCTCTCATCTGTAATTGTCTTTAATCTTCACCAGCACATGTAACCTCTTGTTAAAAAGTAATTCCATCATTCAGAGTTCATAATAGTCCAAAAGGCGATGATAATTGTTAAACATGGCAGTTTGTTCATGGTTTACGTTGCTGAAAGAATCATTCGCTTTGTTTTTCCTGCTTCTCCTTTGTTTTTTCACACTTCAGTCTCGCGTTTGTCCGTTTCTGAAAGGATTGTATGTCAGAAGCACTTTAATAATCACTCGCACGTTATTATCATCAGCTCAAGAGGTTCATTATTTCAAACATAGACGAATGGTGAGCTCTTTGGAGAAAGTGAAACCGCTCGCGCTTTTAGGTGGGCTTGTAAAACAACAGGACACAGCAGTTTTTGTTCTTGGCTTTGTGGCTGTTCATCAAGATGACGACAAGGTTTGTTTGAGCTCGGGTCGACCATGGCTTGTTATTATACAGTATGTACAGTGTCAGAAATAAAGGTACGCAAGCTGTCACTGAGGTGAAACCTTTTTAAAAGGTACACATTTGTACTTAAAGGGTCCATATTGGCACCTCAAAAGTATATATTAGTACCTAAACATTTTAAGAAGAACACTTTTGTACTTTTTAGGTAGTAATATGTACCCTTAAGGTATTAATATGGATGCTTTAGGTACAAATGTGTACCTTTTGAAAAGATCCCACCCCAGTGACAGCTCGCGTACCTTTATTTCTGAGAGTGTACATGTTATAATGGTGTAATGTCTCTGCTGTGTTTTTAAAAATGGCAGTTCCTTTGTTTTCATTCTTCTGCTTGTGTATGCACTGGTGACGTATCTCTGTAAACCAGTACTGTTCAGCTGCTCATCTAGCTCAGCCTTTTGGTACCCTTTTATTGTGCTAGGTACCTTTTGCAAATACCGGTTTGCTTTTTGGTACTCTTTGACAGTGAAAACGGTCATAAAAGCGCTCGGAACCGTACCGTACCATACCACTCAATGGAAACAGGCCAAAAAAGAACACACTGAACTTTAGAAGCTGACGGTCAGCAGGAGAAAACATAGTTCAGAAGGTGATTTCAGTAATATCGCTTTTTTTGAGTCATTATCATTCTAGTGTTGTGAACTGTGCTATTCTTGAAATGTAGAACGCATCTACAGTACATCTTCATTTTTAAAGTTTTTATCTTTGATTTTGAACGATCTTTTAGACCAGTACAAAATGTTCAGATCAGCTAAAGAACCCAGTAGTGTAAACTCAGGTCTCTATTAATCATTTTCCTGGATATCACCCAGACTCCAGTGTTTCTCCTCAGACTGTTTGCTAAAGCTTTTCTAGCTGGATTAAAGAAGCAGCTGGTGATAAGAGCGAGCTTGTCTAAAGCAGATAACACAGTGTTTCAGTTGCCTTATCTTTGGCTGTAGGACTTCAGCTGTTTAAAGCATTATTTTGAAGACTTCCGGCAAGAGTAGTTGCCATATAAAATGCACTTTTTGGAATAATTACGTTTTTTTTTTTTTTTCTCCCCATGGCCTCAAGATAATCTTCATTTGTCTATAAAGCCTTGAAGCATCTTTGAATCATGTAAGTTTTGAAGATTTGCATCTCGTTGCATTGGCACTGACACAAGCCATATTCACACAATTGCTCAAAGTGTCATTGAACATAAAGTTTAAAGTTTCACTACACTGCCTTATGCTGCAGTTTAGTGATGAACTGATGATTTTTATGTGAAATGGATAGAAAGTCATTGAAAAAATAGATAAAATGTAAGTAACTTATACTTAATGGAAAAAAGTATCATGTGTTTAGGCTCATTATAGGTTATTAAAACTGAAACCATGGAAAATAATAATTATTAAATTTAACCAAATTAAGTGTATGCACATAAAATGAGTTAGCAATAATACAAATTTATAATAAAACAATCTAATAAATATATAATAAAATAAACTGTTAGCTGCGTGTATTTTTTCTTGCTTATCTGTTGCACTAAAATAAGTTTTAAAGGCAAAAGGACTTCAACCTAACCTAAAATTAAAAAGAAAAGAAAATCCAAATATGAATGAAAACTAAAATACTATCTGTACTAAAATTAACGGTAATAAATCTAAATGGAAGTATAGTTATAGTAGTATACTAATAATATTAAGATACTAAAATAGCACTGTCTTATGAGTGTGAGTTTCCACTCACAGATGGAGCATATCAGCCCATAGTTCAACGCAACAGTGTGAATTTCCTGTCAGCGCTTCTTTTAGCCACATTGTGAAACTGTCTAAAAACTGTTATAAAAACACAAACTGTATTAAAACACACAAGTGGCTTCATTTATCTCAATGAAATGAAACGCAAGTGCCATCACATAGTTTGGTTTTTGCTCTTTTCTTGAAAGAGGGAATGTTTTACACATGCCAGCTAATGTGTTGGACCCGCTGACCTGTGGTCATCTGCACAAAATGCTTAGACTAGTCTTAAAAGGCTTGCTTTTTTATGTTTTCCTAAAGAATGCTCATGCCTTTTTAAATTTTCAGCTAACTTTAATCTGAAATCTAATTCTGATTACATCTTGTTTGACTGTTGCACTGCAGTAATCTGCCAGGGGTGTTAGTACTGTAAAGTAATCTTCTTTCAAACTGAAAATAAGATTATTTCCCTTACCCTATAAGCAGATAATTTTATTTAAAAACAATATTTTTATAATTTAATGCAATAATTTAAAACAATATTTTTTTACTTGTGCTAATGCTTTCTTGATTTAAGATTTTTTTGATATTTTGACTAGAAACAAGACAAAAACTCTAAGTAAGTTAGCATTTTATCATTCATTCATGTTCTTTTTGGCTTAATCCCTTTATTAATCTGGGGTTGCCACTGCGGAAAGATCCGCCAACTTATCCAGCATATGTTTTACGCAGCGGATGCCCTTCCAGCTGCAACCCATCTCTAGGAAACATCCATACACACTCATTCACTACGAACAATTTAGCTCACCCAATTCACCTATACCACATGTCTTTGGACTTGTGGGGGAAACCGGAGCAC
>CAIGQQ010033479.1:365950-380250 GCA_903798035.1 Danio albolineatus | reverse complement strand
TGGTGAGATGCTTGGTTGGTTGGTTGGATGGTTGGATAGACGGATGGATGGTTTGTTGGATGGATGGTTGGATAGATGGATGGATGGTTCGATGGATAGATTTTCACTGCTGTTTTAAAGCATCATCATGTCTGAGTCCATTACAGCACATCTGAACATTTGTTAATATGTTGTTAACTGAAGTTCTGCACCGCTGATTCCCTGTTGCTCCTTGCAAGGTTATCGACTTTCCACTCTTGTACCCAGGTGCAAGCAGACCAAAGAGCAAAGCTCAACCCTGATCATGCATTTCAAAGGCTTATTTTCAGAAGGATTATGAAAGATAGCTTTTTAGCTCCTTCGCCCTCCCCAAAAAAACAAGCTCAAATCCTTTTATTTGTCCCCCCACCCCGTGCGCTTAAGAGCTTTGAGCCGGTGTTTGTGGTCTCTGCCCGGGCTGAAGTTCTCACACTGTCCTGCGTCGGACCACCTTCTAAGAGCCTCTAAGCCCTTCGCCTTCCCTGCACAGACAAGATACAACAGCGTCCATTGAAGTGCGGGAAGATTAGGGCTCACCTCAAAGACTTCAACCACTTACAGATAATCTGAAAGTAATAGAGCAGGCTGGGATTAATTGGAGAACAATCACCGCCGTGTCCCCAGGAAGGTGGTAAATCTGACCCCTAGGTGGCTTTGATGCCCCTCCTTCCTGAATCGGGATGGCATGCCAAGCGAGCCATCTTTCCTCGGCTTGGTACTACAAAGTGAAGAGTCTTTATTGTAGGGTTTATTCTAATTAGTTATGTTTAGACAAAGTAACTTGGCCTATGTTAACTACAGTATCTCTTCTGATTGGTGTTCATCGGCAAGAGAGCTGGATTAACGTGTCACTCTCTTGAGATTGACCAATAGCGAACCACAACTGTTCAATTAATCCCTTATGCACGAAATTAAGCCCTGTCCCTTTATTTATTTTTCTAATTTCAGAAGCTGTTTCACTTACTAAAGTAAATATGCAACTTTCATTTCATGAAGACTTTTTTTTTAATGATGTCACCAAACTTTATTTTTCTGAGTTTTGTCTGTAATGTTTCATAGTATCATGTGTTAAGAAAACTTGAAAACTAGAAGTGTATAATACGTTTATGTATAATAATAATAATAATAATAATAATAATATACACCCAGCGTGGTTTTCTGCTACTGTAGCCCATCTGCCTCAAGGTTGGACGTGTTGTGCGTTCAGAGATGCTCTTCTGCATATCTCGGTTGTAACGAGTGGTTATTTGAGTTACTGTTGCCTTTCTATTAGCTTGAACCAGTCTGGCCATCCTCCTTCGACCACAGATTTGCCCACAGAACTGCCAATCACTGCGTATTTTCTCTTGTTCTGACCATTCTCTGTAAACCCTAGAGATTCCAGTAGATCGGTAGTTTCTAAAATAGACCAGCCCACCTGGCATCAACTACCATGCCACATTTAAAGTCACTTCAATCACCTTTCCTTCCCATTCTGATGCTGAACTGCAGCAGATGATCTTGACCATGTCTACATGCCTTGCTACCATGGTATTGGCTGATTAGAAATTCGCATTTAAGAGCAGTTGGACAGGTGTACCTTATAAAGTGGCCGGTGAATATAAGTCATGACATGGTCAAGTATGGTGACCCATAACTGTAGTTTGTGCTCTGCATTTAACCCAAGTGCACACGCACAGCAGTGAACAAACACCCGGAGCAGTGTATAATGATGATGATCCTAATAATAATATTTATAATAATTGTTTCCTGAGACTTAATTCACATTGGAAACAGTTGTTTGAAATTGTAAAAATTATGTAGTAGTATTGTTATGATATTTTTTTTTAGAAATGAAACAGCATTGACAAGAAGAGACTTAAATAATATAAATGAATAAGTTGTACTGATGCCAAACTTTGAATTATAAATGAACTCCCATGATTTGAGTACATCAAACTGAGCGTGATTTCCTCAAATTAAATATCAATTCCAACTTTTTGCAAATTTAATACCTTTGTCGATCTTTACAAAAACATTTTTTTTTTTTAGAAGTCAACACATCAAGGATGCTCATTTTTTTGCCATCCTGGATATTTCTGTCAGCTCTATTGTCTAAGTCTTAAGTTTAAGTAGCTAATCTTTGCCTTTAGCCTCTCACTCGCTAAAGTTACACTTCACCCAAAGCCTGTAACTCGACACGACATGCATTATCTCTGTTTTCTTTTCACACGTTGGAAGCTCCTTTGGGGGGAAAATTCCAATTGAACCTCTTGCGGTGAAGCCCATAAATAAACAGTCCATCTCCAGATGCAACGTAAACACGGCTTGCTTTAAGCAGGACCACTCACTTTTGATTTTAAAGCAAGACACTGCAGGTAAACAGGGTAAAAATGAACTAATACTTCTCGACATGCATCTTGAGTTGATTGATTATATTAATAATTGGGAAAAGATTTGTATGTTTGCTAAAATATTATGATTTAACTATGCAAATAAAGAATTTTTTCTGGAATATTAGCTAATTTGCATACATTTCACAAATTAAAAAATTACTGATCTTAAACTTTTGAACGCTACTGTGTATGAGTTGATACAAGACTGTGTGTGTGTTTGTGTGTATATGTGTGTGTAATCAAAATGTTTACATGTACACAAAAATATTTATGTTATCATATTATAGCCTATATTTATGATGTGCCAGCTATAAAACTGTATCAAAGTGTGCAAGAATTGCTCAAACTTGATGCCCAGTTTCATTAATATTTTATGTAATGACAAATATTTTCCACTCGAGCAAGATGTTATTATTATTATTATTATGATTATTATTATTATTATATTTTACTGCAGTTGAACAGGGTAGAAAAAAAGTTATTACCATATTTCTGCAGCTGACTGATTATATTAAGAACTGCATTTTTATAAAATGTTATGTTTAAATATGCAAATTAAGTATTTTTTTTATTAAATATGCACTCATTTGCATACAAACGTGGACAAATTTGTTGGTACCTTTTTATTTTGTCCTGGCCAGTTTCATTATGTTGCCTTTTTTAATGCTTCAGCTGAACCACAATTCGAAAGCATTAGCTGATTTTCACTAGCGTATTTTCAGTCATGTTTGATTATTAAGGACCTTTTTTTCAGTTTTAAGTAATTTCAGTGACTACTGTAGCTGTTTTTTTTCTTTAAAGGAAGGGTACCACCAATTTTGTCCATTTTTGTAAATGTATAACAGAAACCTGAACACTGGCAAGGGAAGATTATTTATATAGATTTCATACACAATGGCAATTCAAAGTGCTTTAAATAAACAGGAGTAAAAGAAACAAGTGTAAGTAAATAAAAACAACAAGGAATAAAAATGATTAGGAACAGATTAAAATGTGTTAAAACAGGTTATACAGGAGTGAAAAAGAAAAATATAATAACACGATCTGTCAAATGTAGCACAGTGCTCATTCAGTAAAGGCACAGCTAAACAGATGTGTTTTAAGTCTTGATTTGAATGGGCCTAATGTTGGAGCACATCTGATCATGTCTGGAAGCTGATTCCAGCAGTGAGGGGCGTAATAGCTGAAAGCAGATTCACCCTGCTTTAACTGAACTCTTGGAATTTTTAGTTTATTTGATTCTGAAGATCTGTGATCTGTTTGTATTTAGTGAGTGTATCTATAGTGTATTGGGGTCCTAGGCCATTTAGTGATTTATAGACAAGTAATAATACTTTAAAATCTATTCTGAATGTAACTGGGAGCCAGTGTAGAGACCTGAGGACAGGTGTGATGTGCTCTGATTTCCTGGTTCTGGTCAGAATCCTGGCCACAGCGTTCTGGATGAGCTGCAACTGTCTGACTGTCATTTTGGGAAGGCCAGAGAGGAGCCTATTACAATAATCCACCCTGGTGATAAAAGCATAAACAAGTTTCTCTTAAGTCCACGTTGAATGAAATTAGGGTCAAAATTTGATCCCACTTTATAATAATTGGACCTAACTACTATGTACTTACATCAAAATATAAATACAATGCACTTACTGTGTTCATAATGTATCGCAGAACACTTCTGTGTGGGATATGGGTAAAGTTATGGAGAGGTTTTGTGGTATGGGTAAGTTTAAGCCTGGGTTAAGGTGGAAGGGATGGTCAACAGTGTAATTATAAATGTTAAATAAATATTTAAATATTAAGTCAATCATAAGTACAATGTAAAAACATGTATTTACATAAAGTACATTGTAACTGATTCATTTCAGTGTAAGCACATATTAGTTAAGTTGACTTGATATAAAGCGAGACCCAAAATTTCTTTAATTATAGGTTTTTGGACCTGTTAAGGCCCAATCCGAAACTTAATCCTTAGCCCTTCCCCTTACCCCTCAATTTGCTCGTTCTCATGAAGGGGTGGGGGTGTCCCAATTCTCTTTAGCTTGAAGGCGTAGAGCTAAGGGGAAGGGGTAGATAGCCCTGCAAACTGAGATCATCCCCGTCTACCGAATTGGCTTGTGTGTGGTGACCTGCCACCTACCGTCGCATCATCCAAGTGGATGCTGCACACTGGTGGTGGTGTGGAAAGAATTAGTACTTTGGGGCCCCTTTTACACTAATGCGTTTTCGTTTTAAAACGCATAAGTTTTGCTACGGTTACGCCATCCATCCACACTACGCCGCAGTTTTGGAGCGTTTTGGAAACGCTGGAGAGGCCGTTTTCATTCTAAAACGCTGCTGCTCAGTCTCAGTGTGGATGGGGGAAAACGAAGATGTCTGAAAACGGAGGCGTGGCTACTAAGATTCGTTACTCGATTGGGGCTTTTAGGTCATTGCGTAACCTTCCCTTATTCGTCAAGCCCCTATCACATGACTATAATGCCACCGAAAGACGGTAGACCAACCTTCACTGTAAACAACATGGACACAGAAATGGGAGCGCAATTGTGCAGTTAAACTCTACCTTTTTTTAATACAACAGCTACATATATTCGCAAGAGGCAAGCTACTGTTCGAGCACTCGCTAATCGCTCGCATTTCAAGCGGCGTATGCCCTATTTAGAATGCCGAGCGTGACACATGCTTCCTGTTTATACTTGAATGCGCATGCCCAGAGTGCGCGAATGATCACGTGATATACGTTTCTGGGGGCGTAGTGTGAACGGAGATATGTTCAGAAACGCTGGGTAAAACGCTAGTGTGGACACAGATAGTTTTCATGCTAAAAACGCCGTTTTAAAACTAAAACGCACTAGTGTAAACCTGGGTGTATGGCCAAGCGCTTTGGGTGTATACACGCTAAATGCGCTAATATAAATTACATTACAACACAAATGCCTCTGTAAAAGCCTTCAGAGTTGTGATATGGGTAAAACGTTTGGTGTGTGTAAATGCAACTAAAATGGAGAAAAATATATGTGAAAAAATATAAAAATTCTAAAAATATATATGTTTTTCATTAAAAAGACTAATAAGTACACAACTGAAGGGAAAAATTGTATTAGTGCATTTAGTTTGTATTTAGTTAGTGTTTAGTTTCTCAAATTCAGTATTTTTGCATGACGTGTTTAAAACAGAATAAACTCATTTCCATCTTTTCTTTCTCCTCTGTTTCTACCATGTCTTCTCTTCTCGGTGCATCCCGGACTTCCTCCTCTCCCAGTTTGTGAGTACATCATTTATCCATCTCTCTTGTTTAAAAGCCGCAGTGAATATGTCTCTTTTAATAGTAGACACAAAGGTGGTATTTGGTTAGTGAGAGTTAAGGGATCCCCGCCAGGCCCGGACAGGAACCTGCTGAAGAAGAGCAGGAGACGTCACATCCTGTTGAGCGTCGTCCGTCACGCCGCTGCCCCATGAAACCCGTCGGTCCGTCAGTCAAGCATGTGTGCAAGTCAATCCATCTCAAGGGTGTGACAGTCAGAACAATAGAGCGGCTGATAGGGGAACCAGACTTCATCTATCACAATATGTCCCACGGGCAGGACTGGAAACACCTACAGGAGACAGAGAAACCTGCCTTTTAGTATAGGGCGTGAGATGAAGAATACACAATAGTGGAAATGTGTGTGTGTGTGATGGGAAAGCTGTATACAGTAGATGCACAAGTAAATATTTCAGTCTGTAGTTTAGTGTTGTCACAGCGAGTAGGTTCTTATTATTAAAAATACATTGTAAAACCCAACAGTCCACTTTATTAAATGAAATGAGTGTAGTTAACACAATTCACTGAAAGTTGATTCTACTCATTTGAAAAGAGTTTTGAACTTCGTGTTGAAGGTGAGTTAATTAAATACCTCATTACTTCAACTTAAATGGAGTAAGTTCACAGTAATCCTATAGATTCTTTTTTTTTTTACTCAAATGGTTTGTAGCAATCGGTTTCCTCAAATGGTTTGAGTTGCCTTAACTTATTAGGCTTTACAGTACTCAATTGGTTTGAGTTCTCTTCATTTATTGGGTTTCACTGTGCTCCGATTGCTTCGTTTACTCAAATGGATCAAGTTCACAGTACTCATCAGGATAAATTTTTGAACTTAAATGTTTTTTTGCCATCGGTTTTCTCAAATGGTTTGAGTTACCTTAACTTTTTGGGTTTTACAGTGTTAAAAAATTACAATTTGTTATTTTTTGCAATGACATTTTGTTTTAAAATAATTTAAATATTTTAATTGCAATTAATACTTTTATTTTTCAATTTTTTTATTTGTATAAAATATTTTGGTAACACTTTCTAATAACTACACACTATGAATCATTTGTTAAGCGTTAGCAAATAGTGAATTCATCATCATCATTCATCAATCATTAACTCTACATTAATAGAGGTTAGTGAGCAGTTTATACCTGCAGCTACAAATGCCATACTCTTGACTTAAAAGTAGGCCCACACGGAATATGCATGCTACTTTTCATGTTAATAAATGCCTACCTAATCTAAAGTGAGGATTATTCAGCTTTATAAATCCCTTATAAGTGACTATTAAAGGCTCAGTTTTACTCTAAACAGGAAAAAAGAACATAAACGACTTCATTATTTTCTATTCATTTAAAGTCAGAATTAGCCCCCCTGAGTTAATAGCACCCCTGTTTATTTTTTCCCCAATTTCTGTTTACCGGAGAGAAGACTTTTTCAACACATTTCTAAACTAATAGTTTTAATAACTCATTTCTAATCACTGATTTATTTTATCTTTGCCATGATGACAGTAAACAATATTTTACTTGATATTTTTCAAGATAATAGTATTTAGCTTAAAGTGACATTTAAAGGCTTAACTAGGTTAATTAGGTTAACTAGGCAGGATAGGGTAATTAGGCAAGTTATTGTATAACGATGGTTTGTTCTGTAGACTATTGGAAAAAAAATAACTTAAAGGGGCTAATAATTTAACCATAAAATGTTTTTAAAAAAATTTTAAACCTGCTTTTGTTCTAGCCAAAATAAAAACAAATAAGACTTTCTCCAGAAGGAAAACAAATATTATCAAACATTCTGTGAAAATTTCCTTGCTCTGTTAAACATCATTTGGGAAAGAATTCAAAATTTACAGTAATTTTATTATTTAGATTGCAAAGATGTGTTGTTCGTTTGATACTAAGCCTTTAATTGTCATTTATAAGGGATTTGCATGAATAGTCCTCACTTTAGATCAGGTCACAAAGCATTTATTAACATACATTGTGACCATTACTATATGCCTGAATAATACAATATGTAAATAATTTTTGTAAATAATGTGATTCTTAACTTAGTCATGAAATATTAATCAGTAACAAATTATGAAAGAACAATTATTTAGCACATTATAAGTGCACTTATAAGTCAAGAATAGAGCATTTATAGCTGCAGGTATAAACTGCCTACTAACATCTATTAATGCAAAGTTAATAATTAACAAATATTGATAAAAACAAATAGATTATTTATAGTGTGTAGTTATTATAAAGCGTAGCCAAATTTTTTTTATTTTTATTTTTGTTTTTTTGAAAATGTTTTTATTGTTTTCTTCTTACAGTTTTTCCCTACTGCTTACACACACAATCTTTTCATGTCACACGATTTCTCAAACATCTCACTTAAAATGCAAAACTACACTTCAAATCTCCAAACCAGAAGCTATTTCTCAGCCTTGAACGCAGTTTTCAATTGCACAAAACACTTTTTTCGAATCACTACACACAATTCACCTACAGTATACTGCATGTCTTTGGACTTGTTGGGGAAACCGGAGCACCCGGAGGAAACCCACATAAACATGGGGACAACATGCAAACTCCACACAGAAATGTCAAATGACCCAACCGGGACTCAAACCAGCGACCTTCTTGCTGTGAGGCAATTGTGCTACCCACTGCGCCACCGTGATGCCTAAACATTGTCTTATTAAAGACTATTTAAAAACTGTAAGAGCTACTGAATTTTGCACCATTTTCTTGATTTTTGCATTAAATTCTCTGTGCGTAGGTGTCTATATGCATGTGTGTCTGCGTGTGTGAAGGTTTGTGTGTGTGTGTCTGTTTGTACTGTTGGTGTGCAGTATGTGTGTGTCGTTGTGAGTGTATGGTTGTATGTGTGTTTATGTACTGTTGGTGTGTGCAGTATGTGTGTGTATGTGTCAGTGTATGGTTGTATGTGTGTTTGTGTGCTGTTGGTGTTCAGTATGTGTTAGTGTATGGTTGTGTGTGTGTGTTTGTGAGTGTGTGTTATATGTACGTGTGTGCAGGTATGTATGTGCATGAGGGTGTACCTTGTATTCCTTACACTGTGAGGACCAGATGTCCCTACAAGAATATTAATACTAATAAGTTTTGACCTTAAGGGGAAATTTTTGGTCCCCATGATGAAAGCTGCTCTTAAACCTCACAGATTTTAGAAAATGTTAACATGCTGAATGTTTTCGGTGAGGGTTGGGGATGTAATATTCATTCATTAATTTTCTTTTCGGCTTAGTCCCTTTATTAATCTGGGATCACCACAGCGGAATGAACCGCCAACTTTTCAGCATATGTTTTACGCGGCGGATGCCCTTCTAGCTGCAACCCAACACATCCATTCACAGTAAAATAAGTAGTGTCAATTTAACACTTAATGTGTTGATTTTTAAACGCTACTGAAGATCATACATGGTCCCAATCTATCAAGTGTTAAAAGTACACCGTATGCAGTGTTAAATTTGCAGTGTAATATTGGCAGTCTAAAGTGCTGAATAAATACACTGACAGTGTAGAATGCTACACTTACTATAGTTATAAAAGTTGTACACTTAGGGGCATTTAACACCCACTAGTGTCATCAAGAAAGTACTATCAGTGTAACATTAATTTTTACACTGTTCTGTGGTGCATGTCTAACATATCGCGATCTTTTGCGCTTGTAGTGTTAAATAAAAATCACATCATATTGCACCTTGCAACCACACTGTGTGAACACACATACACCACGGACAATTTAATGTACCCAATTCGCCTATAGCACATGTCTTTGGACTGTGGGGGAAACCGGAGCACCCGGAGGAAACCCACACAGCAAAAATTCTGTGTTATATATACAGTGTGATTTTTTTTTTTATGTTGTTCGGTGTTAAAACTAGAGTACATTTTAATCCACGAGTGTGAAAGAGTGTATATTAAAGAGTTTTTTTTTCAGTGTTAAACTTTTAACTTAATATGCAGTTACCGAACCGTTTTTTTTTCCAGACAAACAGTGATCAAAACAGTATGTTTTACTTAAACTTGAAACATGTCTTGTTGCATCTTAAAATGCAAAGAGTTGAATGTATTGAAAATATTTCTGAAAAGATTAACGAACATTTAACAAATTAAAACTATTTTCAACATATTAGATCACTGTTATCTGTCACATCAATTGATAAAATAGGAAAAAAGGTAATAACACTTTGAAGGGTAACACACACTCCAGTTTGATGTAAGAATAAACTCTTACTGTGTTAAAATGAACTCTGTGAGCAATGTACAAATGTCACACTTTAGAAAGTGTTATTTTAACTCCAAAATGGAGGGAGTCATATGTACACCCAAGGAGTGTTAAGTTAAACTCAAATTGAGTTAAACGTACACTGATTTTTTTGCTGTGCACGCAAGCACGGGGAGAACATGCAAACTCCTCACAGAAATGCCAACTGACCCAGCCGAGGCTCAAACCAGCAACCTTCTTGCTGTGAGGCGATTGTGCTAACCACTGCGCCACAGTGATGCCTGTAGTCTGTAAAGTATAAAAATCAAAACATCTATTGAAAGTCTTCATAAAGATAGCTGTATAATGGTGTGTGCGTGTGTTTGTTTGAGTTTTGGACCATCACAGTGTGTAAGACTGTTTGGCCCTCCTCACTTTCTGCCACCCCTTTATAGACCTGAGGGTTAAGATTTGGTTTCATTTATAAAGGTTAGGGTGAGATTTTAAAGATTACAATTGTGTCAGTGAATGTCTTCACAGACACAGCAGTTTGTGTGTGTGAGCTGGTGTGTGCCGTGCGGCCAGCCGCTGCTCCTCTTGACAGGTCTTGTCAGCGTGCTGATGTTGGGTGGCTCCTCCATCAGAGGGTCAGACTAACATCATCAATCTTGCGCGGGCGACAGCTCTGTTCTCCCTCCCCTCACTGGTTTGTTGTTTTGTAATTAGAGCGCCATTAGATGTCAGGAAGCCGTCCCCTGCGCTCCCTCTGTGCACAGCTGGGGCCGCTGGAGACCTGTGGGACGCGCAGGGTTGGGGATCTGCCTGGTGGGACCCAATGAACATGCGGAGTGTGAATGATGTATTACATGATGAATCAGATGGCTTGACGATGGCGTTCGGCCTCAAACAAGCTGCTCAAACAACCAGACCACACTGAAGAGCCGCATTTAGACGGGATAAAGAGTGAAAAATTGGAAAATGATTGATTAACGAGTTCTTTTTGTCCCTCAATATATTGCACTGAAAACAAAATTGAACGAGTTGAACATGAACGAGTAAATAATTAGTGATAAAAAATATTATAAATAAATGTGTAGATTATTACATTTGTAAAACAAACTAACAAAAAATCTTAAAATGCAATTAAATAAATATTAAAGTAAAACAAATATTAATTAGAATAAGTAATATTTATCTGCTATTTCTAGGTTTGTGTTGTGAAGGGAAAAAATAAAGAAGATATTAAGGTTTAGTAAAATAAGGTTAATGATGAAAATGAGCAATGAAAAAATATGAAATTAAATAAAATAAATTAATATTAAAATAAATAAAAATGAAATAAATGACAAATAAATTTAAATTAAAGTAAATATTAAAGTAAAACAAATATTAAAGTAAAAAATAAAATAAATTGATTAATAAAATCCATAAAAAATCATTTAAAAATAAGTTAAAATTAAAGTAAATATTGAAGTAAAGCAAATATTATTTAGAATAAATATTTGTCTTCTATTTCTAAATCTGTGTTGTCAAGAGAAAAAAATAAAGAAGATATTAAGGTTGAGTGAAAGAGTTAATAATGAAAATGACCAATGAAAATAAAATAAAATAAATTAATAATAAAATAAATTAAAAATCAAAGTAAATATTAAACTAAAACAAATATTCAAGTAAAAAATAAATTAACAAAATAAGTTTAAATTAAATAAATAAAAATAAATAAAGTAAATATTGAAGTTAAACAAGTATTATTTAGAATAAATAATATTTATCTGCTATTTCTAGGTCTATGTTGTGAATGAAAAAAATAAAGAAGATATTAAGGTTGAGTAAAATAAGGTTAATGATGAAAATGACCATGGAAAACCTTTGTAAATAAAATAAAATAAATTAATATTACATTGAAATAAATCAAAAATAAAATTAAAGTAAATATTGAACTGAAACAATTATTATTTATAGCAAAAACTTAATTAATATTAAAATGAATAAAATAAAGTAAATAAATAAAAGTGAAATAAACATTTATTTAAAATAAATAAAATAAATTAATATTAAAGTAAATTAAAATAAAAAAATACTTAATTTTAAGTAAATATTGAAGTAAAACAAATATTATTCAGAACAAATAATATTTATCTGCTATTTCTAGGTCTGTGTTGTGAAAGGAAAAAAATATGTGCAGTAGATATTAAGGGTGAGTAAAATAAGGTTATGAAAACCTTATGAAACCCAATGAAAACCTTTGAAAATGAAATAAATACTGCAATTAATTAGAGTTAAAACACAAGCAATATTATGATGAAGTAATATATCAAAAAGGTGTGTGTGTTTATGCGTTTCAGCATAATTTCTAGGTCAAGTGTAATGAAATTAAGTAGATAAATACTAAAATAATTTTAAACAAAAATTATAATGAAGTAGTAATATTATTTGAGCAATGCTGAATATTCTAAACAATCTTTACGTATAACATAAGCGACTTTACAACACTGATCATAGGACTAGCTCATAGTTATTTCAATATATTTGTTTGATTTTGTTGTAAATGTATATTTTATGGCTGCAAGTACATAAGTGTATATTTCCCTATATATAATGCTCTGATCTCTCTCACAGACAGCGTTACATTGGGCTGCAAAACACGGTAAAGAAGACATGACTACAGTGTTGGTGGAAGCAGGAGCAGACATCAATACGAAAGCAGTACGTTCAGACATTACTCATAAATCACTTCATTCTGAGTCCGATACAAATGTGTTCAAGCCTGAACTCTAATGCCTTGTTTTTGTGTCTTGTGTTTTTCCCCTCAGCATGTAAGTACTGCCCACCTTACACTCACCCTGTGGATGAATGTGTATGTGTGTTTATGTCCCTTTGCTTGTATTACTATCCTTGTGAGCACCGGTTTGAGTTTTGGACCATCAAAGTGAGGACCGTTAGAGTACAGTGAAGACATTTTGGTTTGAAAAGGATTTGTGGACCGCTTTAAAGGCCTTTTTGAGGCCAAAATCTGGCCAAAAATGACCCCAAAATTGTGTCTCAGCTCACTAACATTTCTCGATCATGCCCCAGATCATGGGTGTTTCTGTAAGTGTCCGCTTTGAACATGTGCGTGCGAGTGTCTGTATGTGTCTGCTCTGGAAGTGTGTTTGTGCACACATGTGTCAGTGTATCTGTAAGTGTACACTCTAAGTGTGTGTGTGTGTCTGTAAATGTCCAAACTGAAAGTGTGTCTAAGTGTGTGTCTGTTTCCGCTCTGAACGTGAGTGTGTGTCTGTAAGTGTCTGATCTGAAGGTGTGTGTCTACAGTAAGTGTCTACTCTCAAAGTGTGTTTGTGCGAGTGCATGTGTGTTTGTGTCTGTGTTAGCTCTGAAAGTGTGTATGTGTGTCTATAAGTGTCCACTTTGAAGATGTAAGTGTGTGTGTGTGTGTCTGTAAGTGTCCAATCTGAAGGCGAGTGTGTGTCTGAAAGTGTGTACTCTCAAAGTGTGAGTGTGTGTGTGTTTGTATTTCTGTGCGATTGCATGTGTGTGTTTGTCTGTAAGTGTCTGATCTGAAGGTGAGTGTGTCTAAGTGTCCACTCTGTGTGTGTGTGTTTGTGCGAGTGCATGTGTGTTTGTGTCTGTGTTAGCTCTGAAAGGGAGTGTGTGTCTGTAAGTGTCCACTTTGAAGATGTGTGTCTGTGTGTAAGTGTCCACTCTGAAGGTGTATGTGTCTGTAAGTGTACGATCTGAAGGTCAGTGTGTGTTTGTGTGTACTCTCAAAGTGTAAGTGTGTGTGTTTGTGTCTGTGCGAGTGCATGTGTGTTTGTGTTAGCTCTGAAAGTGTGTGTTTCTGTAAGTGTCCACTTTGAAGATGTGTGTGTGTACGTGTGTACGTGTGTGTCTGTAAGTGTCCGATCTGAAGGTGAGTGTGTGTCTCTAAGTGTCTACTTTCAAAGTGTGAGTGTGTGTGTTTGTGGTTGTGCGAGTGCATGTGTGTGTGTTTGTCTGTAAGTGTTAGCTCGGAAAGTGTATGTGTCTGTAAGTGTCCACTTTGAAGATGTATGTGTGTGTGTGTGTAGTTGTGTGCGCGTGTGTGTATGTAAGTGTCCGATCTGAAGGTTATTGTGTGTCTGTAAGCGTCTACTCTCAAAGTGTGTGTGTTTGTATTTGTCTGTGCGAGTGCATGAGTGTTTGTCTGTAAGTGTTAGCTCTGAAAGTGTATGTGTCTGCAACTGTCCACTGAAGATGTAAGTGTGTGTGTGTGTGTGTGTGTGTGTGTGTGTGCAGAACACAAGGTGAAGGTGATTGTGTGTCTGTAAGGGACTACTCTCAAAGTGAGAGTTTGTGTTTGTCTGTGCGAGTGCATGTGTGTTTGTGTCTGTGTTAGCTCTGAAAGTGTATATGTGTGT
>CAIGQQ010033479.1:332608-350950 GCA_903798035.1 Danio albolineatus | reverse complement strand
AAAAAAAACTTGTATTTCCAATGTCAGGGACCCTGCACCCCCTGCTATCGGGCTGTTTGCTGTGCTTTTCTTTCCAGGCCATTGGTATGTATGTTTAGGAATTCTAATCTTATCTGAGTATCTCCCTACATTAACATCTGTTATGCTGCAATTACCATATACATTAGTCGACACCTGTTTCGCTTAAACCTATTTAATTACGGCGATTGTGCTGGTTTGTTGTGGCCAAAAACAAAGTCATCCCCTTTTAATGTTCGGTCACAATACAGCCAAATAATTCATAGAGCAGGATCGTTTTGAACTGAAAGAGTCATTTGCAACCGTGCGGGAAGCATTTAAATCAATTAGAAATAAATAAATAAATATAAATAAAAAATATATAAATACCAAACGCTTATTTAAAAAGGCTGTTATTTTCCGTCAATACAAAATGTTATAGCCTATGTGCTTAAGCAGTACATATATATTTGTTTATATACATATAGTCAACATTTAAAGTAGATCAAACATTTCATTAAAGTTGTTCTGCTATTATTGCACTTATACTTGTCTTAGGACAATTTTGACCAACCTTTTTTGATCCACTGTAAATGTAGACTGCTGTATATATTTTTAAATAACCATAAGCATGTTTAAAGCTATTTATATAAGTAGCATAACAACGTATATAACGTAATACGTATATAATGATGGTTTAATGAAAGTGAAACAATCAAACGTGCAACCCGTTGGGCTAAATCTACATTTTGTATCAAATCTAACGTCAAATCAAAGCAACTTCAGTTTTCAAATCTGTGTTAGTTAGTTAAACCTTTACAAAGTATTTTTTCTTGTCTTTTTTAAAGCTTCTCAGACACTCATAGCACCGTGTTGCTAATCAAATTCTGGTAATGGCTCGTCATGTCGTGTCTTGTATCGGTTTGCTCAGACAAAAAGATGAAAAGGTCTCAGTAAGATGAAAAAAAGTTTATTCTGAGACGATAATGTGCGACACTTATAGGTGTTCCGATGGCTTTTCAATGGTTTCTCGCGGCTTACCTTCATTTAGGCCTTTTACAGTGTAATGAATGTCACATCACGCAGTCGAGATTAAACTAACCAAAATAATATAGTAGCAATAATATAGTTTTTAACTAAACAATATAGTAGCAGAATATTGTTTCCTTACGTTATAAACTTAAAACAAGTGTCTAGTTAAAAATTAAACGAAATCTTTAGCTTCGTGTAACCAATAATGGGTTTAAAAGTTGATGAAGTCCAATCAAACGCTGAATCCATTCAAGAGCATCTCCAGAAAATGTGAATTTCAAACGAAGCCCTAGTTTTTCTCCACTCTTCAGTACGGATAAGCACGAGATAATCATCGTGAGTTTAAAGACTTTTAGATGCCGTTAAAAGGAACAACCGAAGTTCTTCTTTGAAGGGATTTAGTCCCAGTGAAAGCCTTTGGACCCCAGCTGTCAATCAAACGCACTGGCTCCGCCCACATGCGCTGGTTTGCCTATAAAGAGCGTTCGTGAACTCGAGTGTCATTTAAACACCAGAGCTCAGGGAGTAAGGATGCCTGCTTCATCAACGGGGTTTGGAAGCTTCTTCATGGACAGAAACATCAACATGCCCGCTGGATATCAATTATTGGGCTGCCCACCTGGAATGCAACAGCCACCGCCACATCTTGTGGGAATGGCCGGGATGCCCTTACCTTTCTCAGGAATACCGGGCTACAGTTTCATCCCTTATCCTCATCCGGGACAAATGGCACACATTGTAAGTAGCATTCTGAATGATTTTTAATAAATGTGCATTTAAAAAATCAATGCATTTTAATTTGAATTATGATAAATGCATAATAAAGCACTTTTTGAAATGATATTTATATTCTAAAACACTTTTTGTTTACTTTCAGAGCAATTCCTATGACCTCAAGGCTGCATCGCCATATCACCAAGCCCTCCTCGGACGGGGAGGACCATACTACACCCAGTATCGTCCCATCCCAACTGACGACCCCAGTCGTGTCACTAAAGTGGCCACCAGGGAAAGCACCAGCGCTTTGAAGGCCTGGCTCAGCGAGCACCTGAAAAACCCTTATCCCACCAAAGGAGAGAAGATCATGCTTGCCATCGTCACCAAAATGAGCCTGACGCAAGTGTCGACGTGGTTCGCCAATGCGCGCCGCCGATTAAAGAAGGAAAACCGGGTCAGCTGGGCGTCCAAAGGAAAGTCTGATGAGGAGGATGAGGAAGAAGAGGGTGAAAGCGAAGAGGAAGGGTCTTTGAGAAAAGGCACTGAGGATGAAGATGAAATCGATCCTCAAACAGTTGACGATGAGGAGGAGGAAGAGGATGTGGTGGTGTCAAAGTCGGTGGAGCACCGATTAGCGGAGGGACTCGAGCAGCAAAAGGAAAGTGACAAGTCTGACACTTTAACCAAAAGAGAGGCATGTAAACAAATCGCCGATGTCCAGAAACCTAAGATCTGGTCTCTGGCGGAAACGGCGACCTCAGATATCGTCAAGAAGCCCAGCGATTTGAAACATCTTCAGACAGGTGCAGATTTCGGACAGTGGTGGGCTGGATGGCCTTCAAGGGACTCGTACTCTCCTGTAAACCTCTCCACACATGACCTTCTCAGACAAAGTCAGTGAAACCAAGACACTACAGACTGATTTTTACTTGCACTTTGAGTCCGTCGGGAACGTTTTGTTGTTGGATGTTTGCATGACAGATTTTAAATCCAATCACCTGGTTTAAAAACCAAAGGATGGGTGTTGTGTAAATATTGTACAGCTATTTTGTTTAAATTATAAATGCATTTACCTGCTGACTTATTTTTGCTAAAATAAAAATGTGGAAAAATTGAGAAAGTTTGGTCACGGTTGATGTTGTATTTTACGAAACTTAGATACGGGTTGACTCCAAATAAAACAAAAGTATTAATCCAAATGCAAAACAATTATCCTACACTGTAAAAAATATGATCAATTAGTCCTGACAGCAAATGTTTTAGGTCATTGTTATTAAACTAAGTTAATCATGTTGTAACTCAGTATTATAACTTTTAGTCAGTTTAACATAAGTTCAATGGATCAATAAGGTTAAATTGTATTAAAACTGTCAGCTTAAAATTGTATTATATATATTGTAAAGGATCTAAAGGAACCTGGATTTTTTTTACAGTGTAGTAGGCCTATTATATTAAAACTGTTTTGATTTACAATACTTATTTAATGTTGGCCTATTTAGCATGTCTTATAGACTCTTTTATTAAAAAAATCGCGGAAACAACTTGATTTTAAGTGCTCGTATAGCCGCAATGACGAAAATATAACATAAAAGCAACATTTTATTACAAAGCTCTAATTTTTTTTTATATATAAAACGATTCAAAGTAAAAACAGGTTGGCTAAGACCTTTCTTAAAAACCATGCAGGCCGACAACTTTTATTAAATGGCTTAATAAAATGCTTTTTTTCTGACTCGAGCTGGTTAATCAAATTTGTTGAGTACAATTGTATTAAACAAATCATGTATTGGCATAACTGCTTATCCAGTCAGCATTTTGTAAAATTGAGGGTTTTACATTAATCTACACCTTTCTACGATCACAGTAAACCCTTTAAAAGAAGGTGTACACAATCAAACTTTATACATGATAATTGCTGGCGTTTGAGAGGAATTCGCAGATTTTGGAGGCAGATCAAGACGCGTTCAAAGCGTTTCACTTCAAGGCTGGATTTAGGCTTCATGTTATCAGCGAGGACACTACTATTAAAGGATTTGCATATCTCGCTCTGATCTGTTAAAACAATCCAAAGCAGTGCGGATTAAGGACATGAATTGTTCCGTCTTAAAGGGTGATAATTAAGATTATTCTCCTGTTTAGTCACGACTTGACAGACGAACAGTGCCAGAGGCTTCTACCTTTAGCCTCATTTATTGTTATAGGATCAAACATGAACAAAAAGTGACCTGTGAGAAAATAAGTATAGTATAGGCTTAAAGAAGAAGTCAAGTTCAAGATAAAGCATTAAAAAGTGCTTGAACCTGAATTATTTTATATTAGCATAATATAACAATAGTCCAATAATGTATAAGGATCATCAATGTTTATTTGATTTATAAATTAACATAAAAATGTAAGAAACAGCAGGTATCAAACTGATTATACTCCTCGAAGTGAATAGGGTAAAAAAGATATGTAAATTAAATAGTTATCACCATTTCACCAGTTAATTAATTATAATAATATATAGATTTAAAAAAAAACATAAAACATTTTTGAATGAAAGTTTTCTAAAATGTTGCTTAATTATGCACGAGACGTTTAATTAAATATTCAATCATTTGCATTTCAAGCACAAAAAAATCAGAACATTTTTATTTATTTTTTGATAAATTAACGTAAAAAAAAATTATTATAATTAAAATCCACAGACAGAAACAAATGAAGTGTGATAAAATACACACCTAAGAGTATATTGTGGATGTTTTTTTTCACTTGACTAAAATAAAAAAAAAACATGAAGCCCAAAATCTACAAAAAAAGGCATCCAATTAAAACATAAAGTGCATATTTCACCAATCGTAATGCACTGTCACCCTTAAAATTATCAAATAATATGAAGCAAAAAAAAATACAAATCTTGCATGCTTTGGTTTCTTTTATAAATCTTTCTGACACAACACCAATGGGATTAAGCCTTAGGACAATATTCTGTTTTTGCGGCCTCCCCTCTGCAGAGGCAATGATAAAAGGAAAACTCTTGCTTGCCAATCACTGTGCCCTCCATGTAAATTCAAAGGCCTGTGGCCTGTTAATCCAAGGATAATGAGAAAACCCCTGGGTACAAAAAAGAGCACCTCCCATCCACCCCCCCCAAGCACATATTCACAGCTAACACACACTGGGCACAACAATCTCCTCCGTGCCCCCTTTTCACTGGTCCAAATGATGTGTAATCCCAGTCTAAACATGACAGGCAAAAGGCTGTGATATTGAGATAAGGATTGAGGTGCTGAACAATGGCGTGAGATACAATGGCTAAATCGGCCATCAATGTGTCACACAAGAGCCTCCTGATCCAAACATATGCCCATATTCTTCAGATATATGGGCCGGTTTATAGTTCAACAAGCTGCTCTTGTGTTTGTTTGTTTAGATGTGCAAAACTTTACATCAGCTTTTTTTGTGTGTTGAGTTTTTTTTCCAGTAAAATTAAATGATTTTGCATTTTATCTTCAAATTTTTTTTTTAAAATAAAATGTTAATTTTTTTGTGATTATACGGTGTAAAAGTGAGTTTTACAACAAGTTCACACCAAAATGAACATCTTTTACTCACCCTTAAAATGTTTGTTTTTGTTTATTTTTTCTATTGAACACTAAAGAAGACATCTTGAAAAATGCTTTCAACATTTTTCGAAATATCTTCTTTTGTTTTTAACAGAAAAAGGAAACGTGTTAATTTGGAAACGCTTGAAGGTGAGTAAATAGTATTTTTTTTTTATAATAAAAAACTTTTAGGTAAAATTGCTCAAATGGGGAAATGGCACCTTCTTGTGGACAGCCAGAGTATCCCACAATGCATCTGTCAGATACAGTATTAGCGATTTATTTATTTTTTTCAATTTCACACTATAATAATGTTTATGTGATGGCTCAGTGGTTAGCAAGCAAGAAGGTCTCTGGTTCGGCCCAGTGGGTCAGTTGGCGTTTCTGTGTGGTGTTTGCATGTTCTCCCCTTGTTGTTGTGGGTTTCCTCTGCGTGCTCCAGATTCCCCTGCAGTCCAAAGACATGTGCTATAGGTGAACAAGCTAAATTGGCTGTATGAGTGTGTGTGAATGCAAGAGGCTATGGGTGCTTTCCAGTACTGGGCTGCAGCTGAAAGGGCATCCGCTACGTAAAACATATGCTGGTTAAGTTGGCCGTTCATTCCACTGTGGCGAACCCTGATTAACAAAGGGACTAAGCCGAAGGAAAACGAATGAATGATCATGTTTATGTGGACATTTAACACATTATAAGTAGAAAATGAATATCTCGCAGTCATAGACAGGTGAATATGAGAGAATCGTTTTATTAAGTGACTTCAGAAGAAGAAAAAAAAACATTACAATTAAAAATATTTTACATACACAAACTTTACATATTTACACATATAAAGGGTTCCCACCGGTCCTGACAAATCTGAAATATTTTGTGAATTTGAAAATAATAATATTGTAATAATAATAACCATAATTGGCCCTGGCTAGTTTTCGAAAATAAATATACATAGCCACATGTCCCTAAATGTGCTTGAATTAAATCTGTGTAAGAAGTTTTCTTCAAAAAAAAAATGCTATACACTCTAAAAAAAAAAGGTGCTAAATAGCACCAAAACTGGTTCTTTGGTCGTAACGAGGGGGGAACCTTTTTTGGTGCTAAACAGCTCTATATAGTACTTTTGTCAAATGGTGCTATATAGCACCTATATTTTAAGGTGCTCATAATGTTACTTTACCCTTTCCACAAATAAAGCCGGCATAAGAGTAATGAGAATTAGCTATAAGAACAAGTGCTTACCAGTAGTAGTGGTGCTGTATAGCACTTTACACCCCCCAAAGAACCACTGAAAAACCTTTATGGTGCTTTAAAGGTTCATTACACAGTAAACGTGCTATATAGCACCCTGACCACCTTAAAGAACCACTGAAGAACCTTCATGGTGCTTTAAAAGTTCTTTACACAGTAAAAGTGCTAAATAGCACCTCAAATATCGTAAAGAACTTCTGAAGAACCACTGAAGAACCTTTTTTTTTTAGAGTGTACCATACGGTTCAGTAATGTGTTAATTCCCCCAACAGTTCTTGCTTACACTTACATAGGTTACTTGCTTGCTTGATTTATGCTAGCATTTACGCGATACATCATCATTCCTGCGTGAGGTAGCCTACTTTGTTGTACATTTGCCATGAGATTCACATGAGTATACAAATACTTATAATCTGTTGCCCGGATATTATTTATGTAACGTTGAATTGCATTGCTTCTCAATGTAAACCTATGAGGTAACCTAAAAGCATAAACATGAAACATGAAAACTATCAATGTATGTTATAATTACGTAAAATCAATATCTGGATGTAGATTGCATCTGTCAGCGGTGAAATGTCAGACACTATGCACTCAATGGAGCTAGTGACGTCACTGTTAGGGGTATTGTTAGGTGAGCCCATTAGAAAGCATCTGCATCAGGTCTGCATCCAGACACCTCTCCGTAAAATGAGTCCCTACATAAAAAAGCCTTTAATTTGACGGTAATTTTGAACCCGGAAGGAAAGATCATTGAGTCTAAAGGTAAAAGTGTGGGAACCCTGTATAAATTATTTTGTGAAAACAACAACAATATTATACAATCTCTGCTAACACACTGATGTTCTTTTAAGGACAACGTAAACAGAGTAACATTTAAAGTGCACAGTCCTACATAGTGCCATACTTATAACAACATTGAGGTGCACGTGTGTTTGTTTTGTGCAGTCTTTTGCATTGAATTGATGTTTTTATGATGATTTTAGTTCTTATAAGACTACAGATGACTTAAATATTGAAGTTTCATAATTGAAAAAGTAAACTTCATGCTCATCTTTTGTTTTAAATCAATTCTGACTCACAATGTAAAATATTTTCCCTTTGCAACTTTCTGTTCAACGTTTCTGTTGATCAGATTTCTGTTGATCAGATTACAACTGTGAGTTTCTGTTGATCAGATTTTCTCCCAAATTATTTTTCCCCTGAATTAGATATTATGTTTATTTCATGCCAAAAACAAACTTTCACGAACGTTACTGTTTTAAGTTAAGAGTAAGACAGCACTGGAGTCGTTTTAAAATCTGTTGATATATAGTTTTCATTGTCATTATTTTAACCACATATTTTCTGTTTGACCAGATCATGAGCCAACAGCAGCGTTTCACAGTAATCCCAGCATGCATGTGAGTATTATACCTGGCATCACAAAGACCACTTATAAATGCTTGATAAGTTGAATGCTGATTTGGAGACATTTAGAGTAAAGCAGTGTCTTACCATGTAATGCTAAATATGCTGATGGCATAACCGTGACGGGAGTACAGATGTTTTTGTACGCTCTTAGAAATAAATCTGTGAGCGCTGTCTCTGGGATGTTATATTTTAAAAAGATACACGTATGTGCCTGAAGGGTCTGTATTGATACCTCAGAGGGACATATTAGTACCCCAAATATAACAAAGTTTAGCTCTTGAAGTACTAAAATGTAACTTTAAAGGCTCATTTTACATCTTTTTGACATTTTTGAATTCATTCAGCTGATTCCCGGGTCTGCCGGGAGCACTTTTAGCTTAGCTCAGCATAAATCATTGAATCAGATTAGACCATTAGCACCTTGATGAATTAGTGAAGTTTGAGAGCGTGCTCACACTATGCTATCCGAACCTTGCCCAGGCCTGTTTCCCGGATCGTTTGAGAAGTGTGAGTGCTCTGAATCGGGCTCAGGTGCAGTTCAGTTGATCGGCCCTGGCCCAGTTAGAAGAGGTGTGCCAGAACACGATGCACTTGTAATGTGAGTGCAAAGCGTGCCTGAGCCTGAAACTGAAGAGGAGACGTGACTTTTGGGAACTGTTTCATATGGATTTATGTCATTCTTACTGTTTAATGAATGCACACTGTCGTAGATTATTAAAGACGCAAACCGCTCACTGCACGACAGCTGCGCCTTTAGCAAACCTCCTAATTCCTGCCGCACGAGGACTTTATGATTGTTTATGAGTGTCAAAAGTGGCTGATCTGTTCGGCGAAATATTTGACTGCGTGTCACTGCATATCAAACGATATAAAGAAATCTAAGCGTGCTCAGGCCCGAATGCAATGCGAGTGCGGGCTGTCGGGGGAGACGGGAGGGGGAACACGCGTGCTTATGCCTGGTTCAAGGCAACTGTACATGGTCTGAGTACTCCCTAATATTAAACTAATTTCGAGAGGAGCACATGCTCATGACTGACCCAGCTGGCCCACATTAGCTATTCACAATCCTCCAATAAAAGGATCCCAAGACACTACATATGTATCCTCATTTCCTTTCTACAACTATTTTCATCTGGAAGAAACCCACCTTCCTCCCCTTCTTCCTCCTTTATCCAGAATGGGCGGTGCATCGGCTCAGTGATTAACACTGTTGCCTCACAGCAAGAATACCACGGGGCATTTGGTTTTTCTGTGTGAAGTTCCCCATGTCCGCGTGGATATCCCCCGGGTTCTCCAGTTTCCTCCCACCAGCAAAATATGCTTGATATTATAGACAAAATAAGCCTAAGTCTCTTTTCCTAAATGTCTAACTTCCAGGAAGTTCACCTTAGCCTCAGCAGCGGGGGAGTTTTAAGATCGAGGGAGCCCTTAGCCTGAGGATCCCTTGAGCTCAGGGCTCTCTCCAGGGGCAGCATGAAATTCTTGAAATTCTAAAAAGTGTTGTTGTTTTTGACTCTTCTGTAGTTGCACCGTGTACTAGGGCTGCACAATATATCGTTTCAGAATCGATATCGCAATGTGCACATCCTCAATACGCACATCGCAAGGTCTGCAATGTTGAGTTATGATTATAGTTGACCAGGAGAAATAGTTCAGAACACATGAGTATTGTGGAGTTAATGTGGAGTTAAAGTTAAAGGCAAAGGAAAAGCTTTCGATTTACTGGTCAATCTATGTTCCTAGTCTCACCTATGGTCATGAGCTTTGAGTCATGAACGAAAGAACAAGATCTCTGAAAGAAGCGACCGAAATGAGTTTCCATCGCAGGGTGGCAGGGCGCACCCTTATGGATAGGGTGAGGAGCTCTGACACCCGGGAGGAGCTCGGAGTAGAGCCGCTGCTCCTCCACATCGAGAGAAGTCAGCTGAGGTGGCTCGGGCATCTGTTTCGGATGCCTCCTAGACGCCTACCTAGGGAGGTGTTCCAGGCATGTCCCACCGGGAGGAGGCCTCGGGCAAGACCTATTTTCAGGAACTATTAAATCATTGCGCCTGCTATAGAAGCTTTAAATAAGAAAATTATCAAAACTCTTTTAATGCGAGATGCTAATGGTCTAATCTGATTCAATGATTTATGTTAAGCTAAGCTAAAAGTGTTTTTGCCAGACCCCGAGTTAGATAGATCACAATTTTTTAAAGCTCTACAGTTCAACCACAGAAGATTTGTAAAGTGAGGCGATTTGTATAAAGTGTTCCCTTAAGGCAGGGGTGCTCAACCCTGTTCCTGGAGATCTACCTTCCTGCAGATTTCAGCTCCAACCCTGATCAAACACACCTGCCTTTAATTATTAAGTACTGTTCAGGTCCTAAATAATGAGTTCAGGTGTGACTGAACACGGTTGGAGCTGAAATCTGCAGGAAGGTAGATCTCCAGGAACAGGGTTGAGCACCACTGCTTTAAGGTATCAATATGGACACTTCAGGTACAAATGTGCCCCTTTTGAAAAGGCAGCATCCCATTGAAATCCCTTGTGCCTTTAGTTCTGTGAGGGTAGAAGTGTTTGCTTCTATTAGTATGAATTTGATGTTGATTCATGACATGGTATAATAGCATCTTTGCCATGCTCTTGAACAACAAAATTTCCATTTTCTGTCATGTTGCTTAGTGTTGGGCTCACAGGTCCGTTCTCATCCTCCTCCTCAGGCTGTTGCTGGACTGGTATTGTCACATCGTCATTCGGCCTTATTTCCATAAAGGTTTGTTTTGGCAACTAAAAACAAAGGAATCATTATTAATAATCGCATCTCACAACCTCTCTTTTAATTTAAAAGTGATGCATGCTTCATGTTGCACTGTTGCAAGAGATTAAATGGAACATTTACCTTAACAAATTGAGATTTTCCTGGAGGAGAGAGGAAAAAAGCAAAACAATTATTTATTGATTTGTTTATATGAAGGTTGTGATTTGTTTAGAGTACTTCAGTACATAAGAACTGATCAAATGCATGCTTTTTGTGTCAAAAAAGTCCTCTGTGGCACTGTAGATACATTTAGTAAATAATTTATATGTTGCAGGACTCACCTTTTTTAATTAAAATGTATCCGACGAATGCAGCTGTGGGTATTAGGAAAAGTAAAACCAAAACTACCACAATGACAGCAGTTCTGTTGCGTGTACCCACTGAAATGTTAAAAAACAAAAGAAACATGAGATTACAATTGGTGTAGAAACGGCATCAACATACATTTTCTAGTATAATAAACAAAAAGTGTACCGAATACTTTATTCAATAATTTCTTCTCCTTAGTGTCAGTATATTGCACTTTTTTATATTCACATATACATTAAAGACATAAGAAATAGATGTAAAATGTTAGTTCACCCAAAAAATGTATAAGTGTATAACAAAAAAGTGTATAACACTTTTAATTTTAATTAACATATAACATATAATTTTAATTTATATATTTTATTAATTTGTATTTCTAAACAGGCATAATTACACAAATTTAGCCATACAGGAACTAGAGTTCACAAGTATTCGAGTTTCACTACAGTACTTTCAACACCCACATGAAATCTTTAGAGGTCTCTCAGACCAGCAGATATTTCCGTTTCACAGTCTATTTAGAATTTGTATTCATTCTCGACAATGAATGTAGGCGACTGAAAAGCACTTTTTACAGTGCACTTACCACAGGTCTGGTCAGACGTCAAACTGCCAGGAGTATCTACTTCTCCATTCTCACATCTACACAGGGGGAAAAAGACATTTAAATAGACAGTAAATAAAACTGCTATTCACATCTACTGTACATAAAAGACAAATTCAAAAATAATCAGATTTTTAATCTTTCAGTGATGACAAAGTTGCTTTTTAACCAGCCATTCATCAGTACTGCAGAAAACGTTATATATTTTTTAACAAAACCCTCAAAATAATAATAATAAAAAAAACAGCAATGTTTTGCTAATTATATATGTTTTACAACCCCCTTAATAAATCATTGCCTATGAATGGTATTGTAAATGTTGCTAAAATGTGCTGGTGACATCTGTAACCTCCTTTATCACAGCACATTACAGCTAATGCTTGATTTTTCCATAAGTACACCTACACCAGGGGTCTCAAACTCAATTCACCTGGGCCGGTCTGGGTGAGGCTGGGCCGCATCAGGTTTTCCACAAGAAATTAATTATATTATAAATTTTTAAGTAGTTTTTTTTTTATCTTATTTTGTGTTAAAAATAAAAAGAAAGAGATTTGAGAAGATTGGATTTTTTTAACACGAATTAAGACAAAAAAATAACCAAATAAAAAATGAATAAGAAAATAAATCAGTCAGTAATAAATAATAATAATAATAATAATAATAACAAATATTAGATTTACTGTTATCTGCCGTGCTGTTACAGAAAAAAGAAGCAACATTGTGTTGTTGTCATTTGTTTTGTCCACTTTTACATTATACCGAAATATATAATATAATATAATACAATGCAAATAGTGTGATGCAAATGACCCACACATATTGGTATGACCCTATAATTGGTCCGCGTTACCGGGTACTCTTATTGGTGTCCATATGTGACTGCAGACGATTACATTTGGTAGCTCCTCTGTCATGTTCTGTGGCTGACTTGACTCTCCTTGCTTCCCACTATCATGATCCAGGGACAGTTCCAGCTTCTCTGGATCTCGTTTGATCAGGCTCATTAACAGATTTACTCGTGGTTTTAAAAAAAAAAAATTATATCCTTGACTGCCTCTTTGCTATTTTGAAAACACAAATATCATTTAGGTACTGTAGGCCATTATGCCATTGTTTATTTTCGCTGCTCGCTGCGTGCGAAACAATAACCACCAACCAACGAGAGTGATTGTTAACCTAAGAAAGATGATTGGTTGAAAATATAGTTCAGTACCAATAGTTTAACGTGACTTTTACTTTAACTTGCGCATGGTGACTACTTTCATGTGTGCGCGCACACAATGTGCAATGTGCACAAGTTAATCCATATACCCCGCTGTTATTGGTAGGTTTGTTCAGCTCCGCACACAACACTGGGCAGCACTGACATTAAACTTTCAAATTAAGGCGGGGGCCGCAAACTATCGCAGGTTTGAGTTTGAGACCCCTGATCTACAACAACCAACAGGTTTCTATGTAGATTGAAATTCCACATCTTTAATTAACGTTTAGTATATGCCTACTGTAAAAAGAAAGCACATGAAATTAGAGGGATTTCTCGTACTTGGTCCATTCCTTGCATGTATCAGCTGAATCATTGGTGGAAAATGTCCCGGCACTACATTCCTCACACTTATTATCTCTGATCGGTGAACCTGTGAAAATGATAGGAAAAGGACTTATAAACATTGTCGGAGCTTTAAATATGCAAGCTTTCACTCATAAGCTACCACAGTCTAAGTCAAATGTGTTATGAACTGATTACAGTATCTCTAAAACATTAAACAATGACATTTTATTATTCTGCAGAACAGCACAGAATTACCATTTAAAGGGACAGTTCACCTCAATCTGAAAATACTGCCATCATTTATTTACCCATTGTCCACTTGGCCTCTTATTTAACTTTCTGTCTTCAAGAGAAGTTAATTTAAAAAATGTTGGCAAACTGTAACCATTGACTTCCATAGAAGGAAAAATAAATACTGTTGAAGTCTAGCCATGGGCCTGTATAAGACTCTTACGGTATGATAACCTTGGATAAAAATATCACGGTTTCACGGTATGACGGTGTTGTGATTACTGCTCTAAAATATCTTCCTTTTTAAATATCTGGGTAAAAAACAAAAACTTTTTTCCCCTTTGAACACAATATATTTTATTTTAAGAAACATTTAAAATATTTTGGGGCATTAAACATGTCAGGCTAAATAATTGAAGTGAATCATTGACTTCTGCTGTCTTTATCTGTTTTAAAAACACAGATGTCTTTACAATTTACAGCTGATCTTACAGATACCTTAGGAACGGTATACCAGAAAATTTTGGCGATATGAAAACCTTGACTTTTCCAAACCACGGTATACCTTGAAAAAATGGTTATCGTCCCATACCTATTGAAGTCAATGGTTACTGGTTTCTAACATTCCTCAGAATATCTTCTTTTGTGTTCAGCATAAAAATAAAAGAAACCATTTGAGGAGTAAATAGTGAGTAACTTTTCATTTTCAGGTGACCTATCCCATTAAAGCTGCCTCTTAGTACATCAAACAGCACTAACCTTTAACGGCAACTCTCTGTCCCGGTTTGCAGACTGTGTGTTCCCAACAAATGTCGCATCCATGTTTTGGATTACAGTAATATCCGGGCTCACACCTGCATTCATTTCGGCTGGTCTTGTTTGGACTGGTTTGTGGCAGAAAATGTACATCTGATTTAAAAGACAAGCAGGAGAAAAAAAAGGTGAATTCAGATTAAATAGATGCTTTCAAATAAACCATCCATATTTATCTTTAATAATAATGAATATTCCTTTTTGTTGTGCTTATAAAATGTATATATCATGCATACAATGAACAATTATCTTTATACTTTCGATCCAGAATTACTTTCAGCCACAATTGATGGACTTTGATAACTAATTTAAAATTTCTGATTTCCATTATCTTTGTCATGATGACAGTACATAATATCAGACTCGATGTGTTTCAGGATACTAGTATACAGCTTAAAGTGACAATTAATGCTTAACTAGGTTAAATAAGCAAGTTAGGGTAAGTAGGCAAGTCATTATATGATATTGTTTAAGACAGTGGTTCTCAAACTGGTACGGGTACCACTAGTGGTACACAAGCTTCCTTCTAGTGGTACACAGAGGAATTGCTGAATAATTAAAGTAAAAAAATGAACACACTTTTAACCCTTTGACGCATACGATAACACCGATGCGATCAGTAAATTGATTTAATTAGGCTAAACCTTTTAATTAAGTGGCTGACAACAATGAATATTGTTAATTAGAAGAATTAATCTGCCTCGTTTTTGAACTGTCAGTGCTGTAGCTGCTCAATTAGGCCTACTATGCTACTGTACTGGTGGTACTTGGGAGGGACAATTTTTTTTCTAAGGTGGTACTTTGAGAAAAAAGCTTTAAGAGGTTAATAATATTGACATTAAAATGGTTTAAAATAAATTAAAAACTTCTTTTATTCTAGCCCAAAAAATAAAACTTTCTCCAGTGAAAAAAATATTATAGGAAAAACTATGAAAAATTACTTGATCTGTTAAACATCATTTGGAAAATATTTGAAAAAGAATAAAAGAAAATCACAGGAGGGCTAATAATTTAGACTTAAACTTTATATATATATTATTTTACATATTATAAAACTGCTATGGTTAATATTATTAGCCCCCTTAAAGGGGTGGTCCAGAGTGGACTTTTAAGGCTTTCTTTGTGTTTATAAGATGCAAAGCAATGTGTGCTCATGCTTCATTTGTAGAAAATACACGTTATTGTTTCATATATCTTACTTTGATTATATACAGCTACTCGACTAACATGAAAACGACTGGCATATTTCCTGGTTCCTCCAAAAGCCCGCCCTCAAGAGGCTCTGATTGGTCAGCTAACATAATGTGCTGTGATTCGCGGACTAAATCCACGTCTGCAGGAAGTGTCTCTGCTATAACATTACATCGTATCCGGCCATACCTCTGTGCTGCACAGGGTGTATGCTCGTAACCTGAAGGGTTTATGACATCATTAACCCGCGTGTATTTTTTGTAGTCCCCAAAATTCGCTGTAGGCTTTGCTATGCTAACTCTGTAGAAGACAGTGTCTCCCATTGCATTGAACTTTAGCATCTAACGTTCACACAGCTACATTACACATCAACTAAAGTTGAAAATATGATATCGTAGTGGACCACCCCTTTAAGAAACTACACATCCCTAGACTTCCCTAATTAGCCTATTAATTGCCTAGTAAACTTATATTTACTTACTGGTGTCACAGCTGGGCTGGCGTTCACATATGGTTTCTTTCGTGTATCCGCTCTGATACTCTCCGTCCTCGCATTCCTTACAGCGTGGGTCATCACAGTTGTCATCCTTCATCATCCTCGTACCTGCAATCACCCGCTTTCATTTAGACTGTTGCATTACTATAGTAAGAGCAATATTAAAGTTCTCATTAGATTAAAATAAGGTATTGTTAGAGATCTACGAGCTAGTGTGCTCCAAAACAGTGACAAAATTCAAGTTCAGAAGATATAAAACTGATAGAAACATGTAAAGCTTGTATTTTGTCACTTCTGCCTATAGGGAGAACGATCTTTTTCAGGTCACCACATACTGCAGTTTCACATCAAATCCAATCATATGCTCTCTAGTATCTGATATGCCCCGCCCCCTTCAAGAGACTTCTCATTTAATGCGCTTGAGCTCAACCACTCTCACTGGAAGAGCTGTGATAAAACCAAAAAAAGGGGAGGAGCTACACTATGTCCCACCTTCTCTTTGTGTTTTGTTTGACATTATATCAAACACTGAATGAAAATGCATATTTTAAAGCACTTCACGCGACCTTTAAAGGGTCACGAAACACCAAAACACATTTTTTGAGCTGTTGACAGTCATATATCTGTCCCTCATGGCTATAAACACTATTAGGACACATATATTTCGGTAACCACTGAGCCACCGTGTCACCTGTTACAGTACATTGAGTAGACACATTTTTCATGTGCATTCTGCTTTATAGAAAACACAGTACTGCTTCCTTTTAATGATGTACATTTATTTACTATAGTGCCACACTTTATTACCATATGCCTACATACCTGGTCCACACATCTTACAGCATTTTCCCTGACTGTTTGTGTAATGCGTTTCCTCCTCACAGCATGACACAAGCCAGATCGATGTGACCTGATGAAGGTGAATACATAATGAACGTGAGCAATTTTGAAGGCTTTACAGAGCAATAACAAATCAGCAATAGTACTGTATGTTCAGAGCATTTCGTTTTTAGAGCAATTTATTTTGAAAACACTAATGGTTGGGTTTAGCTTAGCGATACATTGGTCTAGCCAACACGATCTCACAAATTCTTTTTGATTTTGTGGCTAATTCGTATGATGAACAATTAAGTATGATTTGCCTATCCCCCAATGACGATTGGGTTTAGGGGTGGGGTTGGGTGCCACGCCTCCTTTTTAAAATTGTACATTTTCATACGACTGAACTCGTACGAATGCATAAGGATTAGACACTAAACTGGCAAAACGTAAAATAGGTATGTTTCCTTTTGAGATTAGGCTGGTCTGGCTGATCTAACAAGCCCCACCTTCTCCAGGACATGTAAATGAAGGATGTGTATCTGAAATAAACAACACTAAGTAACATTTTTCAAATTTGTGAAAATGTAGACGGCGCCCTCTAGTGAATTTGTCATCTAAAACGTGCAACGACACATACCCGAAGCAACGTGTTTTAAAGTTTTACAAAAATGACACTCATTTCCTGGGTCCTTTAATACCCATTGCCTGGGTTGTGTTTTTCAGATACTAGTAACTATTACATTAACTACTAAAATGAATTACCATCGACTGGGTGTGTCAGGGATTTTATGACATCAAAGTACCTCAAAATCAATTAGAAACTATAGTTATTAAAAGAATAAATATGCTACTTACTATAAACCTCTTACATATGTCATACATCAATCTGACAGTGAAAACAGTCAAGACAAGGATATTTTATGAAATACAGAAATCCTAGCCAGGATGTGTGGTATAAAAAACGGTCAACTGATTGAAAACAGCATGAAGAAGTGTGCTCTGCTTTTGTTTTCCTGGTTTTTACTTTTTTTATTTTAAATTTCCTGTTTATGTTAACATCATACAATACTTGTATGTTTCACTGTCTTGAAACATTACTTTTTTGTACAGTATTAAAATAAATACATTTTAATACATTCATTTTACAAGTCCCTATAGAGTTAAATAGTTGGGTTTTTACCAAGGTTTTACCACAGCTTAATATACTCAGCCAATCTGCGGGTCTACTGGGGGCACTATTAGCTAAGCATAAATCATTGAATAGGATTAGACTATTAGCATCTCGCTTTAAAACTAACAGATTTGTTTAAATAGTTTTCCTTTTTAAATGGATAGTTCACCCAAAACACGAAAACTGTGATAATTTACTCAGCTTTTACTTCTTCCAAGCCGGTTTGTCTTTTTTTTTTCCTTTTTTTTTCACACAAAAGAAGATATTTTGAAGAAAGCTGAAAACCTGTAACCATTGACTTCCATAGTATTTGTTTTTCCTTCTGTGGAAGTCAGTAGTTACAGGTAACTGATGTTAAATATATAT
>CAIGQQ010033479.1:243187-266827 GCA_903798035.1 Danio albolineatus | reverse complement strand
AATAATAATAATAATAATAATAATAATAATAATAATAATAATAATAATAATAAAGTCACATTGAGCTGAAAAACGGTCTACAGTTGCTTGTTTCACATGACAAATCCACTAGAGGGTGCTGTCTACACTTTAGCAAATCAGAAATACATTAATCATGGTATGTTTTGTTGTGCGTTTCAGATACACCTCCTTTTTTTTAAGTCCACACTTGTTGCATACACTGTTAGACTTTGCTGCAATTTTAGTTATTTACTGCAAAAACGGCCAGTAAAATACCACATACATTCTTCAAATTACAGCACTACTGTAATATGCACTGCATTGTTGGTCATTTTAAAACTTTTACAGTAATTTACTGCATATTAGGAATTTGCGGTATTCTACTGTAATCAAATCAATAATCAATTACAGCTACTGTAGTTTGAGGCAAAAGAGACAGTTGATGAAAAAATTCATTTTTAAAAACGTATTCAATAGTGAATTTAATGCAAATTAAATGTAAAATGTAAATAAATTACAGTAAAACTAGTGTAAAAATTATCATACTGTAAAATTAAAATGTGTTAAAGGGCCCTTAATTGCAGTAAGGCTTTTTTACTGTAAATAAAATGTAATTGGGGTAGATGTACTGTAAAACAAATTTACCGGTAAGTTACTGTAGCTTTGGTAACTTGCTGGTAACAGTGCTGCCAGTTACAGCAAAAACACAATAAAACGTCTAACAGTGTAGATCACCAAGCAAACCACTGACCTGGCTGGTTTGAGTTGGCCCAAACATTGGATTGAGTTGGCCCAATTCATTATGTAGATTCAGCATCAACTGAAGAGAGTGCTCTGATTGGTTATTCAGCAACAAATCAGAGCTCGAGATGTGGCGTAACCAATTAAAATATTCAAGTCAAATAGGAAGACACAGGAGGCGGCAGTAATTTTACTACATGTCCCAAATATTTGAAAATGATATGGATTTTTAGATTATCAGACAATTACAGTGACAATGTACTTAATGCTTTGTTTATACTTTTTCTATTTAATTATTGATAATGTACCTGTAAATATCATTTATGTGAAAAGGAATACAAGTTGTTGGCGTCATACCGCCCCCTAGTGTTCATTTTACCTATAACCTGCAGTCAAACGTATGTTTAAATGCGTTTTTGTGGTTTCACAATCATTTCTGCTGAAGCAGGCATTTCCATTAAGCCTGTGCTGGTAATATTACACACTTCATGAAAAGAAACATGAGAAAAAAGCATAATGGAGCCTCTTTAAAAATCCTGAAACTTGAATTAGTTTCTGTTTAATTTAAAACAAGTCTAAACAAGTGGTCTCAAACTTTCAGGCTCCATAATCATACAAATGATAGACATCAATGATAGAGGAGAAAAAAGCACTGAAGCTTTTTCTCCTAGCATTACAGTATTTCATGTGAAACTTCAATAAGATGTCTAAAACTCTGCTCAGATTTTCCGAGATACCAATTAAAAGTAACAGATTTCATCCCAAGTCTCAAGTGAAATGTAGGAGCAACCTCTGAGCAATAAAACTGTCCTCTGGATAAAAGCAATGGTACTAATGATGGCTGTAAGGCTGTATTAAAAGCCTCACTGTCTCAAAAGTATCTGACAGCAAATTAGTCTTTGAGTTTGTCATATTATCAGGACATACCCTTGTTAAATGATATCAAGAAACAAATTTAGTCATAATGAACATAATGAATCTGTTGTAAAACACAGTGAGGCATCTAAACAGACAGCAGTATGGTGGCCAAGAGAGCTCAACGTGCTGCAATTATAGGAAAACACATGCAATTGCAAAAACCGCCATGCAGTTTGAGAAAAGATCTTTATCTGTTTGACAGCACGTGCTGCAAATCCTCACAACGCAAACACATTTTTAAAAAATGTGCTGCATTTTCCTACAACTCAAACTAATTCATAAAACTCGCTGCATTTTCTCACAGGGCAAACAATTTACAAAATGCGCTGCATATTTTTACAACACTTTTAAATAGCACGGAACAGCGAAAAGGTTTCAAGGGGATTGTAAAATGCGACAGACCCCGCTATTTAGGTTATGGTTATTTAGGCTAATAAGTGAAGTTTATTTGTAAACTAATTTCGAGAGGATCATGTGCAGATGATTGTTTGCAGCTGTTCCCGCATTATTCAATTTATGATTCACCAATCAGACGATTCCTAAGCCACTATATATACACTAAATATATATAAGTTCCATATCACAGCCATCTTCATTTTAAAGAATCCCCCTTCCACCCCTACTCCTCCTCCTCCTTTCCTAGATGGGTGGCATGGCGGCCCAATGGTTAGCACTGTTGCCTCACATCAAGAACAACACTGGTTCTAGACCTTACCAAGTCAGCTGAAGTTTCTGTGCGGAGTTTACACGTTCTCCCCATGCTCACGTGGGTTTTCCCCGGGTTTCCCGTTTTTTTCCCACTGTCCAAAAACATGCAAATCGGCATCATAGACGTGCTCCTAGTAAGTAGTTATCCTTTCATAGCAATCACTATCCATTCTTTAGTCACCCGCAGGGGAGTTCTCGAGATCTCCCTGAGCTCAAACTCTCCTCTCGCCTTGCAAACGGGAGGGAGCCCTGGGCTCGAGAATCTTATGAGCTCAGGGCTCTCACCCGAGACAGCATGCCAAACAAGCTTTATAATCAATCATCAGCTAAGTGTGAACTCTTGAAAATACAAAAGACAAGGGAATCAGGATGTGTAAAAAATTTAAAATTAATCATCTTTCAAAGATCACCTACAGTTTCACTGAGCAACCACGTGCTCTTAGGTGCACCACGATGCAGACACGGACAATTTGGTACCGGTTCAGTAATACATTATTAAGTATGACGTCATTTATCTCATATGCGCTATATTGCGGTAGCTTACTATGGCGAGGGAGGAAGGCACTAATAATTAAAACACAGAAACTCTGCACAATTCACTGCGTGTGTGTTTACTGGACAGTCATTCACTGACACTAAAGTTACAACAGAAGCCCCCATTTCACTGAGATTGAGAAATGAAAGTAAACTCCACTTCTCTCTCTCTCTCACTGTGAACATTTGACCTGCTGGCGGGAGGTAATTTTTCCTCTCCTCTCGGCTGTTACTGGGATACTTCTAGATCCAGACATGAACACATCTGAAGAGCGAGTTTTCTCCTCTGTGTCTATCAAACGCTGCTGCCGTTTTTTTGTGTCACTCATCGGTTGCCAATTTCAGTATCACTCATCAGCTGCCAATCGCAGCCCTTGCTGTTGAGTGCGTGACCAATCATAGGGGAGTAAGAACTCACTCGACAAGGCTCAGAAAGCGAGCGGGATATCTACACTTGTTTATTTGCTATAAATGCTTGTATTGTTCTGTGAATGTACATGAGTTTTTAAAGGTACAGTTCATATATCTGACTAGTTGTTTTAAAGGACAAAATGGTATGACAAATAATATATAAATATAAATGTATGTATAAATTTTAATACAAGAATTGTTGTGCTGTGAAGTCAAATATAAAATTGTTTATGGAAAACATTGTCAATGCACCGCGACGCACCGAGATATCGAATTGAACCAAGCTGATGGCATGATAATCGTAACAGAACTGAACTGTGAGACCAGTGTTGGTTCACACCTCTACTAAGCAATAGTCACGGCAACAGCGTCTGTCACGTTTTATGCTTTTTTTTTTAACTCTATTTAACTTTGTACTAGTCAATGAAATGTTAAGTGTAAACCTTTTAGTTTTTTTACAATCTAATAATAAGAGAACGTTTTCAAAACATACATACAAAGCAATTATGTGTCTAATAGACAGCTTGGATAAAGCAAAGAAAATTAGGGCTGTCATTGGAAATCAAATAGACATCTAGATATCAAATACACTGATTAGACTTAGTCATACAATCCTGCATCCTAGATTTATTTTGTTTGTTTCTAGTCCAAATATTGAAAAAAAAAAAAAAAATCCTCAAATCAAAAAGCATTTTCTAAACAAGCTAAAATATTGTCTTGTTTTCAGAAATAATTAAGTCAAAATTAAGAGAGTTTTTCCTTAAACAACCACAATAATCTGCCACTGGGCAGCAAAATAAGCTAAATAATTTTATGTCAAAAGGTAAAACAAGATTTTTATTCTTAGCTCATTGGCAGATTATTTTGCTTGTTCTAAGAAAAAACTAACTTCATTTTGGCATATAGTTTCTTAAAACAAGACAATATTTTTTGCTTGTCCAGAAAATACTTCATGATTTAAGAATTTTTAGATATTTTGGCTAGAAACAAGACAAAAACTTCAAGTAAGAAAAGCATTTTTTGCCGTGTGTATTTAATGTCTAGTTTGAATTTGGACTATTCAGGCATGTTACAATTGAAGTTTATTCGTTTATTTATTTTGTTGCGCACTACACGTGTATTTTTTCTTGTCCCGCCTTCTTGTGTTGTTTTCTATTGTTTCATAGGCTCCCACTCCAACGAGATCCATGCCCTGATTGGCTGCTGGTCACAGAGGCCTATAAATATGACCTTCCGGCAGGGTTCGAGGAGCTCATTTGTGGTGCGACGGTTGTTGGGAGTGGAGCTCCTGGATTTCCCCATTTCCCCTACGGCCGACGACCAACACTGCATTTAATCTTGTGCCATTGTTTACATGTTTGTTTGAATATTTGAGAGTTTGTGCTTGTAGAGGTGGCCTGCTGATTTATTTGATTACTTTTGGCTTTGTTTATGTTAGGGAGAAAGGTAAGCTTCCTGTATTTATTTTAAATATTCATAGGTAATTTAGTTCATTTTACTTTGTAGATTCTTTTGCTTGTTATTTCGGCCTGTGGCCACCCTGAAGAGATGCTCTTTTAAAAAAAAACTATTTTTCTATAATAAATCTATTCAATTACTCTCAATTGAGTGTCTGAGTTGTCTGAGTTGGTTGTCGACCAAAGGGGTCTTTTTGTATTAAGTTTGTTTTGTTTGGGAAATCCACCACCCACAACATTTGTTTTTCGTTTATTATGCCCATGTTGTTTTCCCCTGAGACTTTGGGGCGTAATAAGACGTCTATTAGATTTTCACTCACCGCCCAAATTTTACCTTCTTTTAGCCAAGATGTCTATGTTTACAAGTCTATTAGACTTCTTTTAAACACAAAAAAATGCTGTGATATCTTCCTGACCACAAATCTACAGAACAATATCTTAAAACACAGCTTCTAAAAACAAATCTAATAATGACCGTTCAGTCCTCTAAATTCCATAAAAAATCTTTCCGAGCTATGATCTCCTAATCATTTTGTTTATTTTTCCATTCGATGGAGTGGTAAAGTTTACTCAAAAGTATACTACGTACAAACGGAAACCCAATTCACCGGAGACACAAGTTGAAATGTGCAATCCCATAAATCCTCCATCAGTATTTTTCAGAGCAACTTTAAGCTGTGTCCGCTACAGTGTGTCCGTGGAATAAATCTATGCCATGATGAAGGCATTACATTTCTAACCTTCACTATGCAATGCGATGCTTCAGATACATAAACAATGCATTTCGTAATACAGAAATAGTGGATATGAATGCGATGCGCATGCCACAACTGAAGACCTCAATCACCTGACAATTTTCTATCCTTTTTCATGCAGTCGGGGGAGTTTTCTGCCTGAGTTATTACTGATCAACATGCAATATTCATCTGAGGAGGCATTATCATTTTGCCGAGCTCTGTAGCCCTTTGCCCCTTCGTGTTAGGCTGGCTGAGAGATAAATTGCCTGGGGGTTGCTCTGGGCTCTGATTGCCTACCGCCGCAACTTGTCAGAGACACAGGGATGAGGAAGAGGACACTTGGAAGGGAAGAGAAAGCTGACGCACAGGCTAGTAGGGTGCCATGCATTTTTCATACGTCTCCCTAATTGAGGCACCTGTGTTAGAAACTCACAGCTGTTTGCTGCTGCTGCTGTCTTCATTGTTCAGATTTACAGATTCAGATTCACTCGCTTTTGAAATCTGATCACTTTTCTTCTTGAGCTGACGAGGCCTTGGTTTACTTCTTTGTAAAGTAAAATAAAAATAAAATATGAAGTTAGTTAAACACGCTTTTATGGAAAAAGCCAACACTTAATGAAGTCTTATGTGCATTTTAGATAGTCCAGGAGACACAAGAATTGTGCTTTTTTTCTACAACCCCAAATAAGAAAAAGTTGGGACAGTGTGGAAAATGCAAATTAAAAAGCAAGTAGTGATTTCTTAATTTACTTTGACTTACAATAATTACAATAAACATTATTTACTGTGTTCCTCGTGATTTTGTTTTTAAATAAACACATATTCAGATTTTGGTTTTTGAAACACATTTAAAAGAAAAAAGTTAGAATAGTAAAGCATTTACCAATTTGCATATCTGTCAACATTGGGATGTGAAAATAAATATGTTTTGTTTGATTACATTTAATAACAGAGGTGTCACTTTAAAAATGAACACATCTAACGTTATAATGATTGCTTTCCAAACGTTTTATGCTCATTTAGGTCAAAATTAGTTGTGTTTAAAAAAAACAAAAAAAAAACAATGAAGATCGACAACTTTAGAAGTTATTATTATTAATGTGTAAATGTCTGTTCAAACACACACCCAAAACCCAGACCTTCGCTCTGCTTCAAATCGCATGTACAAAATCTGTTTGGGAAACGGCGTCTATTTATCACTATGGAGCGCATCAGCGGACAGTCACGCATCGCTATATGACTGTTTTGACGATTGCATGAGCGACTGCACCTGTAATGAAAAGGTAAGGGGATCCCACCATTTTTATATTTATTTCAAAGTGTTTCATGCCTAAATAAAACGAAAGCACACAACTGACTCACATTTAAGAGCAAGGGGCGGCCCCTGGTGGTTCGGTGGTATGGGTTGCGTATAGGCAGGATTGGCTCTTGAATGTTTAATGCCACCCTTCAGAGAAAGAGTGAAAATACAGGAGAAATACGGGAAAATACCTTTCCAGGATGATAGCGGGATAGAATTGTAAAAAACAGGAGAATCCCGGGAAAAACGGGAGGGTTGACAGGTATGAATTTGTAAAATACGTTTAGGGACTGAAGACACCAAGTGATGAAGACTTTCTAGTGAAATTTTGTCCCATTCTTCTTGCAAACAAGTCTTAAGTTGGGCAACAGCACGCAGGGTCTTCATTGTCGCATTTTGTGCCTCAAAACGTGACACAGATTCTCTATTGGAGACAGGTCGGGACTGCAGACAGGCCAGTCAAGTACCTGTATCCTCTTCCTCCACAGCCAGGACTTTGTAATGCGTGAAGAATGTTGCTTTGCAATGACTTGTTGAAATATGAATGCACGTCCCTGGTAAAGAAAGCACCATATTGTGCTCCAAAATCTCTTTGTCCTTTTCAGCATTAATGGTGCAATCACATAAGTGCAAGTTACCTTTGCCAAGTGCACTATGACCACCCCCTAGCTTTTGGACTTGCTGGTAACAGTCTGGATGATCCTTTTTTTTCTTTGGTCTAGAGCACACGGCGTCCATTTCTCCCAAAACATACCTGAAATATTGATTCATTTGAACACAGTACATTTCCATTGTGTGATGGTCCATCCCAGGCGCCTTCGAGCCCAGAGAAGTTGACGGCGCTTACGTTGACTGTTAACATAGGGCTTCCTTTTGGCACAGTGCTGTTTTCACTGGCATTTATGGATGCAACTATGCATTGTGGTACTTGACAAAGGTTTGTCAAAGTAGTCCTGAACCCACGTGGTGATATTAATATTGATTGGTGATGCAGTAACGCTTGAAGGATCAGAGATCATGGTTCTTCAGCTTGTTGATCACTCTTGTCCTTTACGCACTGAAATTCCTCCAGATTCCTTGAATCTTTTAGTCATGTTATGCACTGTTGAAGGTGAAATAACCAATTATCTTCCTCTCTTTCTGTCTTTGAGGAACATTGTGTTTAAACATTTCAATAATTTTCTCACATATTTGTTTGCAAATTGGTGATCATCAGCCCATCTATGCTCCTAAAGGACTAGAACTTTCTCGGATGCTGCTTTTGTACCAAATCATAATTACAATAACCTGTTGACATCACCTGTTTTAAATCACATCAAAATTTAACCAATTTACCTGATTACTAGCCCCAAATTGCTTCTGTCCCAACTTTTCTTTTAAATGTGTGGCAAAAACCAAAATTGCAACATGTGTTTATTTAAAAAAAAAGAAAAAAGAAAAAAAATCCTGAGGAACACATTAAATAATGTTTGTTGTATTGTCTGCAATGAAATGCAAGTCGAAGTAAGTTTAAAAATCTTTAATTTCTTTTTTTTATTATTTGTGTTATTCATACTTTCCATACTTTTTCTGATTTGGGGTTGTAATAGAATCCTACAATTGAGCACAACATGTGGTTTGTTTGCTGGTGCTTTTTGTGTCAACATTCAGATTTACAGATTCAGATTCACTCATTTTTGAAACCCAATAACTTTCCTTCATGAGCTGATGAGGCCCTGATTTTCTGTGTAAAGTGCTTAGGTGGAAAAAACTAGAATGTAACATTTGCCGAACATACTTTCATGGACAAAGTCAACTCTTAATAAAGTTTTAGGTGCTTTTTGGATAGTCTGGGAGACACAAAAAATGAGTTTTTCTTTCTATTAGAATCCAACAGTTAAGCACAAAATGTGGTTTGTGGTGTTGTTTGTGTCACTGTTCAGATTCACCAGCTTTTGAAATCTGATCTTTTTTCTTGGTGAGCTGGCGAGTCTTTGATTTACTTGTGTGAAGTGCTTGTAGGTGAAAAATCTAAATAAAATGTTTGTCGAATATGGTTTCAACTCTTTATGAAGATTTAAGTGCATTTTAGATAGCCCAGGAGACACAGAAATGATTATAATACAGATTTAGATTCACTCACTTTTGAAATCAAATCTTTTTTCCTCTTGGGCAGGCGAGGCCTTGGTGTATTTCTCTTTGAAGCGTTCAGGAGAAAATTTGTCATGGAAATTCTTAGAAAGTGCTTCTAGAACTTGAACTTCATAGAAAATGCTTTCACAGAAAATGCTTTAAGTGCATTTTAGCAAAGTCCCTTTAAGGCAAGTCCTTTCAGTTGGCAGCCATCTTAGAAACACCTCTCGGGCATGCAAGTGAAGTGAAGTTCCTATCTCTCTAAATGGGGAAACATTAATTTCAGTTTGTAAGCTTACTGTTAAACTTCATAGTTGGAATTACCAACGAAATGTAACCACTATATCTAAAATCTTGTTTCTAAACTCAAACCGAAAACTTTTTTTCAGGTTGCCCAAGCGAATGCACATGCATGCTCAAAGGGAAAAAATTCATCACACCAACCTCCTTTATGGCTGTTTCTGAAAGATGCCATTGGACATCATCCCGTCAACCAAACAATGTAACTACCCATGTAGCAAAGAATACTGGCCCTTGGCATAAAGCTTGCACAGCAGACATTCATCCGGCACTGGCATAGAGCAATGGACCAAGTTTGGCAGAGGTGGCACCGTCTTTAAGGTGGCACACAAGACTTGGGCCAGAAGTCAAATGTAGTATTTGGCCCAGATGTTAAGAATTGATATGTGGGCCACATAAGCTTGGCCTATCTTGACCCTTATTTAAAATACATTTGAATTATTTTTGAGAAAAGATTTCAACCAATCAGGCTGTTTTGAGAAAAAGTACACCCATAGTATGCCTAAAGTGCACCGCTTCATAGGTTTGTCAATTTCATTGCAGTTGTGACACAACAACATATCTGGCCCTATCCAATTCAGGCCCATGGGTTGTTGACTTGGCTGATACTTGGTCCAGATATTGTCTATGTTTGGCCTTTGTCTGAAAGCCAGACATGGTCCAGTTATGTATCGTAATTCACAGTGGCATGTGAGCCAAGCAAAATCTGATTGTGTGGGCTTGAGCTGGGCCAGAGAATTATTGCTATGTGCATACTGTAACATCCCAGGTAGCAAAGAATTCTGGCCCAGATTTGACATAAAGCTAGCACAGCAGACATTCATTCGACACTGGCATACAGCAAGTGGGCCAAACAGGGACGGGTTTTGCAGAGGTGGCACCATCCTTAAGGAGGCACAAAATGCTTGGGCCAGATGTCAGATGTAGTATTTGGACCAAATGTTAAAAATTGACATACAAACATGGGTTTGTTGTTTATTAACTAACATTTTAAATACATTTAAATTAGTTTTGAGTTAAGAAAAAAAAAATCTACCAATCCGGACACTTCGAGAAAAAGCAAAAAGCAAACTTCTGTGTCTAGTGATCGGCATGACCCACAGTGCATGTCTTGCGCATTGCCATGTGTTTATACTTCTGCGCACTGTTTGTATTGCTCTGCGATAACACTTCTGAAACACTAGCTGGCAGTAGGTTTTTATGTTCCTCTGTGTCGAGTTTCTTTGCTGGTCTTTTGTTTTTTCTGAACGCTACCTTAATGTACAAGTGGCTCATTCACTCATTCATTTTCTTTTCGGCTCAGTCCTTTTTTAGTCCAGCATTTGTTTTACACAGTGGATGCCCTTCCAGCTGCAACCCATCTCTGGGAAACGTCCATACATTCTCATTCACATACATACACTACGGACAATTTAGCAATTCACCTGTACCATATATCTTTGGACTTTGGGTGAAACCGGAGCACCCAGAGGAAACCCACACGACCACACAGAAATGGCAACTGAACCAGCCGAGGCTCGAACCAGCAACCTTCTTGCTGTGAGGCGACAGCACGACCTACTGCGCCACCGTGTCGCCCCATCACTCATTCTCAGCAACTTTAATCATAAGGTGAACACAAAACAGGTTCCATCTGGAGCTCCTTCACGGGATTCTACACTTGTAAACACTCGCTCAACGGATTCGCGTGGCTCTCACCCCCGCCCACACTCGACATCGCTACAAAAGCCGACCAATCACAGTGCTTGAGCTGTTGTGATGTGTAGTTACATTTTTTGAGAGGTGCGCGTTGGCGACAGCCATGGCCACAGCCAGGGCTATAAAACCACGCGAAGGCTGCGCCAGGAGCATACGCGTGCGCTTGATGCAGAAGTATAAATTAGCCGTAAAGCACAATGCTTCATGGGTGATGACACACCAACATTTCTGACCCCGTTTAGACTCAGTTATGTGTTATTAACTTGGCTGAGACTTGGCCCAGATATTGTCTATGGTTGGCTCTTGTCTGGAAGCCAGACTTGGTCCAGTCATATACCGTAATGCACTGCAGCATGTGGGCCAAGCAAAAGCTGATTGTGTGGGCCAGAGCTGGGCCAGAGAAATATTGCTATGTGGGTACTGTAACAATCAATAACTTATGTGCTACATAACATTATCCTCTGACAAATTGTCTGTTCTTGCTGGACCTACTCCCAATGGCAAATCTCCTTGCAAAATCTCATTATTCAGATTTACAGATTCAGATTGACTTGCTTTTTTAAAATGCCATCTCTTTTCTTGCTGAGCAGACGAGGCTGTGATTTAGGTTTTTGTGAACTGAAAAATCTAAAAATATTAATTCATAAAATGCTTTCTTGAAATGTCTCTCAATGAGGTTCAAGACACATGAACTTGTGTTTTTTTATTATTAGAATCCAACATTCGAGCACAATGGCCGCAATGTGTTTATATCATTTCTAGGGATGCTTAAAATATTAATACAGTAGGAGAGATCACAAAAACCTACTTCGAATCAAACTTTAATATTTTAAAAATCAAGCACAAAGAGACGAGCGACAAAAAACAAGCAAAATTACGCACAAATAAACAAACTCAAAGTGTAGGCTTCCTCTGAAGAGCTTAAGAGAACATCAACACGCTTATTATCCACAACAGAGCCTGGTTTCTGGGAAACATGCATCACAAAGAGTTGTTTTCAACAGAACACTTGAAGCCAAGTGTGATGAATCAACATATTTTATGCTTGAGCATCACTCGGAGGGCACAGGAATGTTGCAGTAACTTTTGTTTTGCTGCAATTTCCCAGCAGCGCACCTGTCAGTTTGATGCAACACTGCCACCTTGTTGTAGCTTTCAGAGATGTGTTCTTTATGGTCAACAGATTGATCAGGCTGAGGTATTTTCTGGGGTTCATATGCAAATTGTTTTTGAGCGTTTGGGGAGTGTTTGATATTTTTAAAAAGGTAAATGTTGTAAGCAGGAGGGTTCAAATAAAACACACTACTGAAATTACCTTTTAAAAACTGCACAGTTTAAGTGAAACTCAGACTTTTAGTGGCCTATATCAGTTATGTGATTATGCATACACTGTTATAGTAATTAAGTAATTGTTTATTGTTATAGGCATCTATATCAAATTATATGATTAAAACTATATGTTATTAAATATATATATATTTCATTTTTTTTATTTATAATATTTTTAGATTTCTTTCTTCAGTTTAAATTGTTGAATGCTCTTTTTTCTTTCGTAATTACTTTGGATTTAATAATTTAATTAACATTTTTATTAGATTATTTTTTGTTTTGGAAGATTTGTATATTGTAGCTTTATTCAATTTAATCATTTTCTTTTCGGCTTAGTCCCTTAATTAATCTGGAGTCGCCACAGCGAAATGAACCACCAACTTATCCAACATATGTTCATAATTTAGCTTACCCAAATCACCTATACCACATGTCTTTGGACTTGTGGGGGAAACCGGAGCACCCAGAGAAAACCCCCCAACACGGTGAGAACACGCAAACTCCAAACAGACATGCCAACTGACCAAGCCGAAGCTCAAACCAGTGACCTTCTTGCTGTGAGGTGATTGTGCTACCCATATTGCGCCCATATTTTAGCTTTGGATTTAACAATTAAAAATTATTTTAATTTCAGTTAGCTGCTAATGGAATTTGTCATTTTATTTTATTAATCATTTATAATACTGTGTTGAGGTGGCACGGTGGCTCAGTGGTTAGCACTGTTGCCTCACAGCAAGAAGGTCACTGTTTCAAGTCCCAGCTGGGCCAGTTGGCATTTCTGTGTGGAGTTTGAATGTTTGCATGTTGGTGTGGGTCTCCTCCGAGTGCTTCAGTTTCCCCCACAGTCCAAAGACATGCGGTATGGGTATACAGCATGGGATATACTAAATTGACCGTAGTGTATGAGTGTGTGTTAGTGTGCATGGGTGTTTCCCAGTACTTAGTTGCAGCTGGAAGGGAATCCGCTGTGTAAAACATATACTGGATAAGTTGGCGGTTCATTCCACTGTGGCGACCCCTAATGAATAAAGGAACCAAGCCAACAAAAAGTGAATGAATGAATGAACTAAAACCTGTTTTGATTTCCACTGGTAGCTAAGGCAATGTCTAATTTTATTTAATAGTTTTGTATTTTATACTACAGTATTTATTTTAGCTTTCTTCTATTGTATTTTATTTCAATTAACAATTCAGTTCAAAAGCTCATTCATTCATTCATTTTCTTTTCGGCTTAGTCCCTTTATTAATCCGGGGTCGCCACAGCGGAATGAACCACCAACTTATCCGGCATTTGTTTTACGCAGCGGATGCCCTTCCAGCCACAACCCATCTCTGGAAAAAAAACATCCATACATTCTCATTCGCACACATACACTATGGACAATTTAGCTTACCCAATTCACCTGTACTGCATGTCTTTGGACTGTGGGGGAAACCGGAGCACCCGGAGGAAACCCACGCAACCACGGGGAGAACATGCAAACTCCACACAGAAATGCCAACTGGCCCAACCGGGACCTGCCCCAACCGGGGATCGAACCAGCGACCTTCTTGCTGTGAGGCGAACGTGCTACTCACGCGCCACCGTGGCGCCCCCAGTTCAAAAGCTAAATCCATAATATTTTAGTTTTAATTCAAACCAACAACACTGATCTGGACAAAGCAAACGAAGCTTGTTTCCAGCTTTAAATAATAATTTTCAATGTGTGAATTACACTTTTTGGTTCAACCATATGTATTCTCAATAACCAATCAAACACACTGAAAATACATTCATACATTACAAACATCTAGAATTACAGTATAATCTTCAAGGGATTTGGTCTGTTATATCATCTGCCAGCTTCAAATCTAACTGCTTTGAAACTGCTATATTCTGTATTGGAAACCTGTATTGTGAGAAAGAGTAACAATACTAACAGTGAGGTTAGCCTCTAATAAAACACCTCTAATAAACGAGTAACCTCAAGAAACAATTCTTTCCAACAGAGTAATCAGTGTTGCTGTCTGCAAACAATCTTGCTTTTCAACTCACACTGTTGTCCAACTTTAGAATCTACTGACTGTGTGACAACTAAACTATGTGTGAATTGTTTTTGTCAGATGTATTGTTATTCAAAGTCATTCTGCCAGAGGTTTTTAATGCTCTCTTTTCTGTTTCTTCTCTAATCCTCCCACAGAGATCAATAAACCACCCACTTTGACCGATTCCACCAGACCTGCAACAAATACACCATTTATAAGCAGACACGGCCTGACATTTCTCTTCAGGCAACAACAGAAGGAACTTTACAGGAATAGTTCACCTACAAGGAAAATCTGTCAAGATTTAATCTCCATTTTTAAGGTGTTATGTTTACTTTGTTCTGTATTTCTTGGCTTTTCGTTTCTCATTGCACGTTTCAGATGACTAATCCACTAGAGGGCGCTGTCTACATTTGTTCAAATCTGAAAAAACGTTACATGTCCACACATCCACAGATGTTTTTATAAATTTAGTTTTCCCCCACACTCTGTCCACATGAAAACACCACTTTTTTGTTTTGTTTTGGTGAGCCAACACTTTGGTGATGACACTTCTATGCTGGGGTCAAACGGAGAATTAATTTTAACAAGTAAATTGCATACAAATTAATGCAAGCATGAGAACAGAGGCGGATTACAGTCTCGCCATGTGAAATACGCAGATTATGCAATGTGTTTGCCGCGAACATGTGGAATTTACTCCATTTTCATTTGGACAAAGATTGAAACTGTGTAGTAAGGAGTGCGGTTTTGAAAATATATGTGCAAGAACATTTTCATAGGATTTCCTATAATATTTTTTCTTCTGTAGAAAGTCTTATTTGTTTTATTTTTTCAGTTAAAAAACTGCAGTATATCAGTGTGGCAAAGTAGTGGTGATTTTCATTCTCTCTTTTTTTTCTTTACCTTCTTCAAACGCATAATTTGTGTTCAGCAACAGTAAAACATAGCTGTTAAATTTCAGAAAATGTAGCCTAAAACATTGCAAAACATGTTGGTTAAAACATTTTTTAAAATAAAGTATCGCATATCGAATATTACATTATTTAGCTCTTTAATTATTATTAATCATGAATTATTTATTATTATTCCTATTATTATTTAACATTATTATTTAGTAAAACATAGCTGCTTAATTTCAGAAACTGCAATATAAAAAAAACATTGTAAAACATATTGGTTAATTTATTTTAAATATAATATCGCTTATCGAATGTCGCATTATTTAGCAACATTATTATTATTTAGCATTATTATTTAGAAAAAACATGTCTGCTCAATTTCAGAAATTGTAGTAAAATAGTATGACTTATCAAATACCGCATTATTTAGCTCTTTTATTATTATTATTATTATTATTATTATTATTATTAATAATAATAATATTATTATTTAGCATTATTATTTAGAAAAACATGGCTGCTCAATTAAAAAAATTGTAGTGTAAAAATATAGCATAGAATATCACATTATATAGCTATATTATTATGGCTGCTCAATTTCAGAAATTTTAGTGTAAAACATATTGGTTAAAACGTTTAAAAAATATATATATAATATTGCTTTGTCGAATATCGCATTATTTAGCTCTATTATTATTATTAATATAATAATAATAATAATAATAATAATTATTATTATTATTATTATTATTATTATTATTGTTATTATTATTATTATTTTAATATTATTATTATTATTATTATTATTATTATTATTATTATTATCTAGCATTATTATTTACCAAAACATGGCTGCTCAATTTCAAAAATTGTAGGGTAAATACATAGCATCGCTTATCGAATATCACATTATTTATCTCTATTATTATTATTGTTATTATTAATATTATTATTATTATTATTATATTTATCCTTATTATTTACAAAAACATGGCTGCTACATGGCTGCTTTAAATATGGTATCATTTGTAGAATATCGTATACAAGCACTATTATTATTAATATAATTATTATTTAGCATTATTATTTAGATATTGTAGCGTAAAACATCGTAAAACATGTTGGTTAAAACATTTGTTTTTTTTAAATATAGTATCGCATATCGAATATCTCATTATTTAGCACGCTATCACATTTGTCTTAAATATTGCACAGTCCTACATTTCACAGATTGTTTACAGCTTAACAGAAGTTACTTCCATAATTCATTTTAAGCATCATGGATATAACAATAATGTGGATATCAGGAACATTTTAAGCTTTTGGCAGCTTGCATGGTCAAAACATTATCATTTTGGATTAAAATATGGATCTATGAATACCAAGATATCTTGTGTGTGGTACACAGTAAAAATTGCTTAGTTCCACACGATTCCTTCATGTTGTCCCAACACAAATTGATTAAGTTAACTTAATCATTTTTACAAATTTAAGTGGATTGAACATAAAACAATTAAGAGTCCCCAAAAACAACTTAAGAATTGGGTTGTTTGAACTGATTTGAGTCAGTTGTTAGAGTAATTTTTGACTGTACTTACTGAAATTGTGGGCGATCTTTGAACTCAACATGATTTCTATAGTACTGTTGGACTCCGAGCTGCCGCTGTTGACCGTCTCTTTCACTCCAAACAGCTCCAACAGGCGCGAGGTGTCAATTTCAATCTTCCTGGGGCTTCTGCGAGACCACATTGACTTCTCAATCTGCAAAGACAGGGAACAGTCAATACCTCCATTATTCTGTATGCTATTATGTCATATCAAAACATCGCAAGTGATATTCAGGAGGCGGAAAAACTATCACATATTAGCACTGTTTTAGTGATGAAACGGCCACGCTGTGAATGTTATGGAGAATACTGAATGACTATTTTAGTCTGAATTCATAAGCAAGCAAAATCATCACACACGTTTAACAAAATGAGTCCCTGCAGGGGCTTTCTTGCACTAATAATAAAAACAATCTCTGAAATAATATGAGGCTCTGAAATGACTTCTAGCATATTATTTGCTAAGCATTGTGCAGTGTATACAGTACATGCAACAGCAACCCTTTGAAATGCACTTAATTGTCAAGTGATCCCATTCTACTGTTTAATAACAAAGGCTATTTTCCATTTTAACATATTTTAGCTTTAACTTTTAATTTGCTGCAGTGAAAAAAATACATAAATACACTTTTTATTATTGAATATTGGCGGCACGGTAGCTCAGTGGTTAGCACTGTCGCCTCACAGCAAGAAGATCGCTGGTTCGAGTCCTGGCTGGACCAGTTGGCATTTCTGTGTGGAGTTTGCATGTTCTCCCCTTGTTGGCATGGGTCTCCTCTGGGTGCTCCGGTTACCCCCACAGTCCAAACACATGCTCTATAGGTGAATTGGGTAAACAAAATTGGCTGTAGTGTATGAGTGTGAATGAGTGTGTATGGGTGTTTCTCAGTATGGGTTGCGACTGGAAGGGCATCTGCTGCTTAAAACATATGCTGGAATAGTTGGCGGTTCATTCCACTGTGTTGTCCCCTGATAAATAAGGGAAAATTAATGAATGAATTATTGAAATAAGTAAGAATAATATATATATTTTTAATTAAGTCAAGCAAAATGAACCAACATCACATTTTTATTTCATTGTATTAAGTAATGAACAAGAAAATAATTAATGACTTAAGATGCTGAAGACCATTTGATTCTGTTAGTAATTGTTGTTTAACTTTGTCATAGTCACCAACGATCCAGCCTGTGCAGATCGCTGAAGAACTACAAACCTGCCACTTTAAAGAACTACATATCTATTCATGCACCGCTCACACGCACCTGTTCCTCATTCGGTTGATTACACACACTCAGGGCAAGGGCTGCAGATGAACTGATCAGATGGACTTTATAAACAGCACACACACACACACACTGTGCTGAGTCTTGTTTATCAGTGAGCATAACAACGCGTTTTTCCTTGTTTAGCCTACCCTGTTTTGACCCTTTGTTTTGCCTGTTTGTTTTGATTTATTGCTGCCTGTACCGACTATTTGCCTGTTCTTTGACCACGACTTTGGATTGCTCTGCATGTACCTGTTTGACCCCCTTGACCATTGCCTGCCTGACCATTCTTGAAATAAACTACACATGGATCCTCAACCTTGTTGTCCCTCACATAAGAAACGAATTGTTAAACATTCTATATACGCATATACAAAAAAATTTGATGTATTTTCATCGGGTTCTGGTCTTTAGAAAAGAAATGTGAAATTTACAAAATTGACAAAATAATAACAATAATAACAAAAAACAAGAACTTAATGAGAGAAGAATAATGACATACCACAATGCCTTTTAGATTTTCCTGCCAGATAAAGTGACATCACTCGGAGGAAGTCATATGCTTTTTCTATCAGTGCTTGTTTGATTGTTCAACCTTTTTTAAACCGATGTAACAGAGTCGACCAGACTATATTTAGTATATAACTGAAAATTTCCCAGAGGTGGGTTGCGGCTGGAAGGGCATCCGCTGCGTAAAAATATGCTGGATAAGTTGGAGGATCATTCCGCTGTGGCGACCCCGGATTAATAAAGGGACTAAGCCGAAAAGAAAATGAATGAATGAATGATAACTGAAAATACAAAGGCGATACAATGGCTTAGTGGTTAGCAATGTCACTGGTTTGAGTTCCAGCTGGGTCAGTTGGCATTTCTGTGTGGAGTTTGCACGTTCTCCCCGTGTTGGCGTGGGTTGGCGAGTGCTCTGGTTTCCCCCATTGTCCAAAGACATGGGCTATAGGTGAATTGAATAAACTAAATTGGCTGTATAATGTGATGCTTAATGGAGCAAAGAAATTTTTACAGTATTTCCGATAATATTTTTTCATCTGTAGAAAGTCTTTTTTGTTTTATTTCAGCTAAATCAGTTTTCATTTTTTTAAAAGTCATTTTAGGTCAATATTATTGGTCTTGTTAAGCAATATCTAGTCTACAGAATAAACCATCTTTATACAATGACTTGCCTAATTACCCTAACTTTAACTTAGTTACCTAGTTAAACCTTTAAATTTAGAAATGTGTTGAAAAAAATCTTCTCCGTTAAACAGAAAATGGGCAAAAAACTACAGGTGGATAATAATTCTGACTTCAACTGTATATAAGTGACGAGTCTAAATGACTGGTCAGACCAAAAATCTAGAGCTCCAAGATAAAAAAAGCCAACAAGATACCTTATCCTGAGCCACCAGGTCCCAGTGAAAAGCCTTTGTCCTCTCTGAAAGCTGACTGGATTTGATGGGCAGCGGAGGGGGCAAAGGGGCAGGCGGAGCAGTCGGAGTAGGCGGGGCAGGCGGAGCAGTTGGAGTAGGCGGAGCAGTCGGAGTAGGCGGAGTAGGCGGTAAAGGACCTAGTACTGCTGTTAATGACACAGGTGATGGCGGAGACAAAAAAAATGGCATAGTGGGAGGCGATGTTGAACTTGCAGCCACCGGTGGTGAGGGCAGTGCTACAGATCTGCAGAATGTGGAGCGGTTTGGCTTTCGTGGTGGTTTTGGTGCCTCCGGTGCTTCCAGCGGCTCTGGTGTTGTTGGGAGGGCTGTGGGCACAGCTGTGGGTGTTCTGGGTAATCGTGGTCTCTGTGAAGGCGGCACCGGTGGAGGCTTGTGGTTGTTCTGAGTCTTACTTTCTGGCTCCGTTACATTGATGAAATCACTGTCAGGGGCTTCGTAGAAGTCTTCATATTGTGATTTTCGTTTCCAGTCCACACACAGTTCTCTGATGGCTTTCATCCAGGAATCTCGCTCGTTTGTCAAGGCCTCTGGGGTCATGTGCTCGCTTTTTGGGATCCGAAACCTAAAAATGATATAAAAAAAGTGCTGTTGAGGTAACTGTCAAACACATTCTTATTTACACTACAATTCATAGATTTAGAGTGTTTTTGCCTTGCTGCAAATATTTCATGGGAGAATACAGTATTTTTTTGCAATTGTGTGGGTGTGTTTTAATAAACTAGTGCTGGGCAAAAATGAATCGAGATTATTTGCATGCAAAATAAAAGTTTGTTTTGACATAATTCAAGTATGTGCACTGTGTAAATTTATTACAACACAGGCTCATTGTGGATATGAACCCCTGTCTACATTTCTAGAGAGCGCAAATTACAGTATGTGGCCAGAGGTACATATGACTGCATTCCATCTTTAAAATGAACACTATGGGGCGGTATGACACCGCCAACAGCTTCTGCTCCTTTAAGCGCTACCAGCAGAAAGCTTACCTCCGCATGGGCGATTATTTCGCTGTTACCAGTTTGCAAGACCCAAGTAGAATGGACCGTGGCAACCAGGTTTGTGTCTGGCAAAGAACGATTCCAGAAACCAGGTAAAACAAAAAAAAAAAAACACTACAAACATAAAAACACTATCGGTTGGGTTTAGCGAGGTTGGTGGGTGGGTCAGTCAGTCAGTCTACAGCAAGCTGGCCTGGTCAGCTGAAGTGTATATTGCGCCCTCTGGTGGGCATGCAAGAGGGCATTGAGATCATCAAAAACTGTACACAGCAGCCTCTGGTGGATTTGCAAAAACTGTGAGCAGACGTACCTCCAGTTACGTATTTTGCTGTCTCCAGAAACGTAGACCTAAGCACGTGTCCACAACAGGCCTGAATTGATTTATTATGTATACATAAATACACACAGGCATGCATTTATTTAGATTTGAAATATATGTGTATATGATACAAATTCTATATACATTTAAATATGCATGTAACAAAGTTGTTTTGTATGGTTTGTTTCTAGATGCGTGTGTGTATCACATAATAATTATATATAATACCCACACATATATTACATCAAAACAAACTATTAGGTAACAATTTACACATTTAACTATTGGCTTATTACCTGCCTATTAATAAGATATCAACTGGTTATTAGCACTTATAAACTATAACCTTGTTTTACATTTCTAACCATTAATGAGCAACAACTTAGTAGTTTATTACACAAAGTTTTAGTTAATGATTTTGTTAACTGTTTGTTACTATCATGAATTGTACATTAAAATAAAGTGTGACCTTCATTAATAAGCAGCTAATTAGTAGTTTATTGAGCTAAAAGTCTCAGTTAATAGACTATTTAAGAACTGAAGAATGTTAAAAATGTTTGTAAGGTAAAACGAGACCAAAAATACTAAGGAAGTAAAACATTTTCATGACTATTTTTATCCTGATCCAGGATCAAGGAAGTCACTAAATCAGCATTTGACTCTCAGGAAGTCATTTTTGCCTTTCCTATCATTAAGATAGTAACTGTTACTAGCACATATAAAGCATGACGTTGTTTTACATCCCTAATCCTACCCAAATCCAGCTACTAAATTTCTAACCATTAATACGCAGCTAATTACTAGTTTATTGAGCTGAACGTCTTAGTTAATGAGTTGTTATTTGTTTGATAATAGCGTAAATTCTGCATTTAAAATAAAGTGTGATCTATAATTTGAATTAGGAAATATTTGCAAGGTAAAACGAGACAAAAAATAACACATTTTTAGCCTGATCACAGGTGAAGAAAGTCAGCAAAACAGTATTTGACTCACAGGAAGTCATTCTTGTCGTTGCGCAGCATGAAGGTGTCAATGGTGCAAGGGGTGTCCACTCTGACGTTACCATCCGAGAGATGGATGATAATAGCTGTTCCGTCACCCCCAGCGCACCTGATACCCTCCACACTGTCGTAAATGTCGGAGATTTGCCAGAGGTACTCGCTGGAGACGTCGGCATTACCGATGACAGGTTGATGAGAGATGGGATACAAGGTCAGCTGACCCGTCTGAAGATGAGCCTCGTATCTAAGAGTGAAGAAAAATAATACATTTTACAATTTTATTAATATATAGTGCCTTTAAAACTTACTTCTCAAAGTGCTTTATGTTTTTTTTAAAAAAGATACAGTATCAGGTAACAGTAAAAGTGAAAACATTTCAAATACTAAAACACACACTTAAAATGCACACCTCACAGATATGCAAGTATAAATGGGTCAAACATTATGAGGACCTATTATTCCCTTATTGCATGATGTAAAACGACTCTCTGATGTCTCTAGAGTGTGTATGTGAAGTTTTAAATGCGTTAAATGCAAATGAGATTGTGTTTTTTCTAAAGAGGGCGGAGCTACAAATGCCTATGTGTCAGCATAGTGGCAGATTCAAAAATAAGACTGACCTTTTATGCTAATGAGGAAGAGATTGTCACTAATGGGTGGGGCTCTCCCCCTCTGATGACATGTTCAATGGGAGAATGTCAATCATAGTGTTTCTGAGACTGTTTTTATTAAGTGTGAGTATAAAAAGTAAAATTAATACATTTTAACCATTAGAAGCGGGTTATATTCACAGACTGTTGCCAATCAACTGTGTTTAAACTTTAAATTAGTGTTGAATATTACCCCTAAGTTCTTTAGTTTAGACTGAACCTTTAAGACAGAGCTGCCAAATCCATTGTTATAGGTTTGGTTTTGCGTTGGTGGGTTGATCCAATAAGCGCAAGCCCTGTCTTATCACCTATTTTTTATCTCAGAATTACAATTAAGTAAGAGCTGAGCGATCACCAGGTTTGGAGGTAATGCATACATGAATGTTATCTGCTTAAAGAGATTGATATCTAGATAGTTGCACAAATATTTGGTGTGATGCACTCTCCCCTCCTCTTTTTATTAGTTGTTTTTACTATTTTATATTGTTTATTCATTCGTCCATTCATTTTTTTTTGGCTTAGTCCCTTTATTCATCAGGGGTCGCCACAGCGGAATGAATCACCAACTTATCTAATTCGATAACCAGCGATCTAAACTTCCAGAGATCGCTGGTACACACACTATCACATAAGAACTACAAATCCGCCGTTTTATGAACTACATCCCCAGTCATGCAACACACACACTCACTTGCTCCAAGTCACTACTGATTAGAGACTCCCAGCTGAAGCCACTCACTACTGATTCACAGACTATTTGATCCACACAGAAACACTCACTGTGGCTGAGTCTTGTTTACTTCATGTGACATTACAACGTGTTTGTTTGGTCTTGTTTTCCCGTGTTGCTACCTTCACCTTGCTAGCCTGTTTATCCCTGCCTGCCGCCAGCCTTTTGACTCCTCGCCTGTTCTCGACTATGTTTCTGGACTGTCTTTATGTATCTGTTTACTCCTGTTGACCATTGCTTACCTGACATCTCTAATAAACCTGCATTTGGATCTACACCTCAGTTGTCCGTGTCACATCCCCGTGTTACACTAATCATTAATTTTTTTCTTATTATTGTTATTGTTATTATTATTATTATTATTTTATTTTTATTTTTTTAATGGTTTCATTGAAAATATTTACATTCTGTTATTTATTATTATTATTATTATTATTATTATTATTATT
>CAIGQQ010033479.1:159925-216705 GCA_903798035.1 Danio albolineatus | reverse complement strand
ATATATATATATATATATATATATATATATATATATATATATATACATACATACATATATACATACATACATACATACATACATACATACATACATAATACATGTTTCTAAATTGCATTGTTAGTAATTTCTTACCATTCTTTAAACTTGTATTATCTATGAATTTCTGTAAACCTGCGTCTGACCATAACAAGTCCACACTAAATGGTGATAAGTGACATATTTTACGCAAAATCCTTAATTTATTCTCTTAGGTAAGGAGAGATCTTACAAGGAAAATGTGTATTATGCATTTTAAAGCTTGAAGCATCAGAAGGTGATCACCATCCCAACAAACACACAACGTTGCCTTATTGTTTCGATAGCATTAACCCTTGCGTAACATAGTCTAAATAAATAAATAAATAAATACTTGGCTAAACTTCAATAAATTCGAGTTCAAATTCATTGAAGCTACAAGTATAGTTATTTTTTTAACATTTATTTCCGAGCAGTAACTAAATCACACATACAAGTCAGTGTATACAAACTATTATTGTTATAAATGCAGCCTTCTTTTTTAAAAATGTCGAACGACTGATTTTACTACTGCGCCTGCGCATACTGGAGTAAACAAACAGGTGGCGTTTCAAAAGCAATCCTACCGAGAAGAGTTGAGATTAAAAGTGAGCTTGCTTGAAAGGTACCGTTTACAATATTAACAATTTACGTCGTTACATTTGAATGTTCAGAGCAAATTATTACTAAACGGTAATTTATTAAATGTGTCATAGCTCCTATAACTGCTTTAAAGTATGTTGTGTGCGATTTAATATACTACTAGCATGACCATAAAACTAGTTTGATCTGAGTTTAGTTTAATGACTTTTATATCATCAGAGTGATTTGTGTCGACTGTGCACCATCTAGCGGCTGATGCTCCGTTTTACAACACTCGAAAAGGCATTAATTTACTCTGAAAACGTGTGAATAGTACCTGTTTATCAAGTAAACAAAAGAGAAAGACATTACCCTGCTGAATAAATAGCTGAAACAAGCAAGCTGGTGGGCTGGTTTTTGGTCGACCAGGCTGGTTTTAGAGGGGTTTCCAGCCATTTACAACCTTGTCTTAGCTAAAACCAGTGTGACCAGCCTGGTTTAAGATGGACATAGGTGGTTTTTGGCTGGGTTCCCTGTCTGGCTCATCAAGCTGGACATCTCCCAGCCTAACCAGCTAAGACCAGGCTGGAAATGGCTGGAAACCAGCCTGGAATGGCCAAAACCCCTCTAAAACCAGCCAACCAGCCTAGGCTGATTTAAGCTGTTTTTTTTTCAGCATGGATACATAAGCTAGTTGATGATTTAAGCAACTGTATCTGAGAGACTGACATTTATTTCCGTCACACAGAAAGATGAGAAGTCAGATAAAGGGTGGAGGTGTATGACTTCATCTTTTTCTTGTTTTATTTTGCAGGTAAGCCGCATTTAAGGAAGTTACCTAGTACACGCATGCAATACGAGAATAACAACAAGTTCTCTCACACAAACACACCCCTTTTCAGACGTCTGCAATGTTAAGTCCAAAACTGTGTACTCTTTGACAACACTCGATGATCGGACAAATGGATCACAGAAAACAGCATGTACCTCAGGTAAGCACACATATTTGTGTAATGATATATACAGCTATTATACAAATATTTAGTGAAGATTTGGTGAAACTGTAGTGTGAACTGTTTTAAAAGGACAATAAAATGACTAAAAAGAATTCAAACACATTTTTCACATTGTTGTAAATCAATGTATTGTTGTAAAGTAATGTGTTCTCTCTCTCCTTAACAAAGGAATGTCATGCATTCATTCACACATGAAAAAATACTATAGTAATTTATATGGTCCCACTTTATATTAAGCGGACTTAACTAATATGTATTTACACTGACATTAATAATCTGTTACAATGTACTTATGTGTAAATACAATACATGTATTAACCTTTTAAGCATGCTTGATAAGATACCTGCAAGTACATTTGTAATTCATTTCTGTAATTACGTTTATAATTACACTATTGACCATCACTTACACCTTAACCCAACCTCAAACCTAGATATACCACCAAGCCTGTCCCTAACCCTAGCCAAATCCCCCCTCAATCACATCAGAAGTGTTCTGCAATACATTATAAACAAATTAATTAAGTATATTGTACATATATATTGATGCAAGTACATAATAGTTAAGGCAACTTAAAAAAAAGTGGGATCATTTATAGTAAGTAATATAGTTAAACACAACCTTACAATTATAGTAACTAAGTCTGAATTAATCTGTTTTCATGATTTGTAGTTGCTGTGGTAATACAACTATAACAACTATAGCACAATAAACCCATGACCCAGTACTGTAGTTGTCTATAACTATAGGGTATATTATACCAGCATACACCAGTTTGCTGTAGTAAAACCTAAAGTATGCTATAGTATTTATTACAGTTTAGCATTTCACAGTGGGAAATACCACATTATGCTGTTGCATTCATTAACAGTGTTGTAAATACTAGAATATATACAGTATATAACACTTGACTATAGTATGGATCAAAAAGATACCATATATTACTATAAATGAACTATATAATAACTTTAAATTACTATAGTACTTTTCATGTGGATGTCCAGACTGGTAGGACTCTCTAAAGTGCATTTTTTGCACTTACTTAACAAACAAATGTGTAAAATTGTCTGAGAACCATTCAAGTGAGCAGAAAATATAAGATTTTAGTGACGGTTCAGTGCACCAAAAAACAAAAAAGATCAAAACTTCCTCATTTCAACAGTCTGGTGTACGCAAGTTTACTGTAGTCAAATAAAAACACAGCACATGCTTGGGATGAGAATAATCTCAGTCTTTTATTTTAAATCTCATTGTTTTTACAGCTCAGCAATGCGATGCAGCTGAATATAATGAACTTGGTAAAGTCTGGGAAAATGAGTATTGATGAAGCTCTGAATCAGGCAAGAAGCGGCAAAATGTACAAACAGAACAACTTTGAGGTTGAGGTGAAGTATGACTTTGGTTAAAATCTCATGAAAACATCAGAGTGAGCCACACATTGCATCATCACAATGCATGCAAATCTTTATTCAGAAACACTGCAGTGCAATGACATATCATAAAAAAATATGTATACTATAATCCCAATATGTGTTTAAGAAATGTCTTAAATTGAAAGCACGGTTTTGCAAAATTCAGTCTGTCTTATTTACTAACATATTTTTTTCATAAGGCCATAAAATGACTGGTATGTTTTTTGCAGTCATTTCTTGTTAAGGAAATGGTTTGTTGTTAAACCAGTCTTTGTGGGAGGTGCTCTAATATTTAGTGCAAGTGTCTATGGTGATCATAAGCAACCCCAGAATGAGTTTTTTAAGCTGGCATTTTGCATTGAGGAAGTATTATCAGTTATTTCTTGAATCCATTGTTCAACATTGTCATTGATGTTTCTGTTTTAGGAAAAAGAGCCGTCGCAGTATAACTTCAGTGTCCGCAAGTTCAACCGCTACCTATGGCAGAAACGAGTTTTGCAGGTGTTTGTCCACACACTGAACTGATCTAAACACACCCTCACACTATCAATGATAGCCAATTTGTGTATTTTACCAGCAATAAATAAATAAATAAATAAATAATGTATAATTGAAGTCAGAATTATTAGCCCCCTTCGATTATTATTATTATTTTTGTTTTGCTTTTTAAAAATATTTCTCAAATGTTGTTTAACAGAGCAAGGAAATTTTCACAGAATGTCTGATAATATTTTTTCTTCTGGAGAAAGTCTTATTTGTTTTATTTCAGCTAGAATAAAAGCAGTTTTTATTTTTTTTAAAAACCATTTTAAGGTCAAAATTATTAGCCCCTTTAAGCTAATTTTTATATCAATAGTCTACAGAACAAACTATCATTAGGCAATAACTTGCCTAATTACCCTAACCTGCCTAGTTAACCTAATTAACCTAGTTACGCCTTTAAATGTCACTTTAAGATGTATGGAATTGTCTTGAAAAATATCTAGTCAAATATTATTTACTGTCATCATGGCAAAGATAAAATAAATAATTTATTAGAAATGAGTTATTAAAACTACTATGTTTAGAAATGTGTTGAAAAAAATGCCATCTCCATTAAACAGAAATTGGGAAAAAAAATAAACAGGGGGGCTAATAATTCTGACTTTAAATGTATATTTATTTAATTATTGTAATTATTAAATGTATAGTTCTTAGTGTGAGCATGCCTTTAATAAAAATAAGCCCCAAAACTGAAACTGTCCTGTAATAACAGGAATAAATATTTCTAAAACCTGTTTTAAATATAAAAGTGTATAATCCATTACATTACAATAACTAGAGCCAATAATATCAATGGAATCAATTCAGATTTTGTTTACTTTTTAAACTATAAAAATATTGGCAACCAATTAGAATCCATAAATTCCTGGAGAAAAGTCAAAAAGTGTCACTTTTTAAATCAGGGGTAACCAACCCTGCTCCTGGAGATCGACCGTCCTGCAGATTTCAGTTGCAAGCCATATCAAACACACCTGTCTGTAATTATCTAGTGCTGTTCATGTCCTAATTAATTGGTTCAGGTGTGTTTGATGAGGGTAGGAGCTGAATTCAGCAGGAAGGTCGGTCTCCAGGAGCAGGGTTGAGCACCCCTGTTTTAGATGAACACATTTGGTACAGTTTTAGGTACAATAATTACATTAATGGTGCTTTTTCATTTTTTAGGTAACCTATCCCTTTAATAATACTCTAAATTAGGATTCAGTGCATCACATTTAGCGATTGTGTTTCTGCTTCAGATTGATTTCAGCACAAGACTGCTGTGCAGCATCGAGAAAGGCATCGTCAAGCGGCAGCTCTATTTTTCTGATGTGAAAAACTGCCACGATGCTCCAGGTACCAGGTTCTCCATTTCCTTCAGAGGTCGACCTGACTATGAGCTGGAAGCTGCATCTTTAGAGGACAAGCAGAAGGTGAGAAATGTGGATTGAATTCCTACTCTTTGCCAGATACATATATATACAGTTGAAGTCACAATTATTAGCCCCCAGTATATATTTTTCCCCAATTTATGTTTAACAGAAAGATTTTGCTCAACACATGTCTAAACATAATAGTTTTAATAACTCATTTCTAATAAATTATTTCTTGCCATGATGACAGTATATAATATTTGACTAGATGTTTTTCAAGATAGAATTCAGCTTAAAGTGACATTTAAAGGCTTAACTAGGTTAAATAGGCAGGTTAGGGTAATTAGGCAAGCCATTGTATAACTGTGCTTTGTTCTGTACACAATTGAAAAGAAATATTGCTTAAAAGGGGCTAATAATATTGACCTTAAAATGGTTTTTAAAAAATTAAAAACTGCTTTTATTCTGACCAAAAAAAAACCTTGCTCTGTTAAACTTAATTTGGGAAATATTTAAAAAAGAAAAGAAAAATGTACAGAAGGATAATACTTCTGATTTCAACTGTATATCAACTGTGATGCTTTTTAAAACAATTTTTACCATTATTAAAGTGCCCTATCATGCTTTTTAAAATCTTACATGTAGTGTTTATTATTGCGATTACATGCAAAAGGCCTGTGAGGTTCTAGAGATTAAAGAATAACTGAAGTTATTGTCTCCTAAAAGAAAGAAGTGATTCTGAACTGCCTGAAACGATTAAGTCATTTCAGTCTTAAGTTCATTTCACGTCGAGTGCGAAATTTTTGCACGTTAAAAAATAAATACGACTTTTACTCTGTTGTTCACATTTACACACTGCCTCCGAAAACATCATTCGTCATAAAAAAATTATTTGGATCGGGTTTATCAAGCGTTTTGAGAGGTGTTTTGACAATTCAGAGCCACCAAAAGTCTAAAATGGCGTCTGACAATTTAAGAAATAAGAAAAAAAAAACTTCATTAAGTGAAGTTTCATAAACTAATTTCGAGAGGAGCGCGTGATATGATTAAGCACGTCTGGCTGATCATCTGTTATCAGTAATAATCCAATCAGAGCGATCCAAGTTTACTATAAATGGATCATTTTTCAGCTTTCGAGACCTATCTGATCTTGGATCCCCTTATATGCTTATTGACTGGACGGGAGCCTTGGGCTCAAATATCTCCGAGCTCAGGGTTCTCTCCTGGGACAGCATGCCAAACAAGCTATAAACGCTAAGCATATCTAAGTGTGAACTCTTGAAACAGCATTTAATAATATTTGAAAGAGAATTAAAGTTTCACAGGAGGGCTAATCATTTTGTCTTCAGCAATAACTAGAAGGTACCAGTATAAACCCAAATGTGGTCTTTTGGAAAAGTTTAGAAGTTTGTATGTCAATTTTATCCACTCCATCTCACTGCTCAGAGAACTTTATGAGAAAACAAAGTGCTAAATATAAAGGCAGGTTATTCCGGATTGTGGTTTCAATGCCTGGCACATGCCATGCATCTTATCCTTGCCGCTGTATGCATTTGTATGCGTGTCTCCAGCCTTTGACATGCTGCCAGCGTCTGAACAGGATCAGCTCAATTCAATGGACATAATATTTCCTCTTTTTCTTTCTGAAGAGAGAGAACAACAGCATTTTGTTTCCCTCAACAGATTCATTAATAGTTATCAGTCTCAGAGTGCACGGTTTCTGTGCATGATGAATTTTTAGCATAACAAACACAAGAACACAAATTTGGAGTGCAGAGACTTTTATTTCCTGCATAAACAAATGTTAATTTGCAACAAATCTTTCATTACTTGTAACATCTCTTCATTGGTGTCCTGCAAACATCACATATTACAATAATTTTTCAGAAGGATCATCGAGACATCGAGAAGTATTTTAATGGTGAAATTGTAACTTTATGAATGAAGTTCTGAGGAGCATCGCAGAAATCCGAGATATTGTTTCAAAGGAAGAGATGGAGATGCTTGTCCATGCCTTCATCTCTTCATGTTTGGATTATTGTAATGTTCTGTTCACTGAACAAATCTTCTATGGATCGATTGCAAGTTGTGCAGAATGCAGCGGCGAGGCTTTTAACCAACACCAATAGGAGGTCACACATTACTCCTGTGCTTAAGACACTTCACTGGCTTCCTATTAGTTGTAGAGTAAATTGTAAGATTCTGGTCATTACTAGGGCCAGACGAAATCTGCGGACATTTGTTGCTATTTCTGCTGAGTATTTTGTTAAAAATCTGCGGATTTACAGTATGCGGAATGATTTTAGGAGTATAATAACAGAAAAATTTATATATGAAATAAAAAGTAATACCTTTTTAACTTTTACTTAATGTTTACAATGCAGTGTCTCATATAAAATCTCTACTAAAAGACAGAAAATCTTACTTTACAAACTGTGTTGTAAATAAATCATGCGAATATAAAAAGCATTTAAAGACCTAACAGTAGAAGAATTAACAGTAGTAGTGTTTTTTTTAACTTGTTTTTAATAAGTTTTTAACATATTTTCTTTTATTGATATGTGTTCTTTTACATGTTTTCTCTAATTGTAAAGCACTTTCTGACTCAATGTCTGGGAAAGGTGCTATATAAATAAACCTTTACTTACTTACTTAAATTAATAGGCGGCGCAGTGGGTAGCCATGTCGCCTCACAGCAAGAAGGTCGCTGGTCTTGGCTTGCTCAGTTGGCATTTTTTAAATGGAGTTTGCATGTTCTTCCAGTTTTCACGTGTGTTTCCTCTGGTGAAAGAGAGTATATGGGTGTTTCCCATTAATGGGTTGCAGCTGGAAGGGCATGCTATAAAAAGAGGGACTAAGCCAAAAAGAAAGTGAATGAATGAATGAATTGCATTTGATTCTGTATTAAATAGAAATTGAGTTGATCTAAATTGAAGTAGTGTTTACAATGTTATTGTAATGCTGTTTTTTTTATATTAATGCAGACTTGTTGAGTGTAGGAGATTTTATCAGTGCCTCCAGGATTTTGTGAGTGCAATGATTCTTGACATCAAAAAGAGAACAATTTTACAAGATGACTTGTAACATATCTTTATTGGCTTCTTTCAAACAACATCAACAATAACCCCCAAACACTGCAGATGAAGCTAAGACTGAAAAAGTATAGTTTTGTGTTGTAAAAAGATCCATTCCAGACAATGCTGTTTTTCTGATCTGCAAAAGAAAATCAATTTCATCAATACGCGAGAGCTCACTGTCACATTTCTTTTCTTCCAAATTTTGTCCAATTGTTTGAGTTACAATTGATGTTACATTAATGTTGGAATAATATCCCTATACAGTCATATCCTGTACAGTTTTGTTGGCTGTCGCTTCGAACTAAAATGGTCCTGTGGTCCACTACAGTGGACATGCTGTAAAATAAAAAATAAAACAAAATGTAAAACTCAAAATTGTAGAATTTTTTTAACAAAGGATGAAGGAAATCACAAAAAAACAACAAAAAAGACATTTTTTGGGGGGGGTCTCAGGTGAGCCAACAAACTCAAATGGTTAGTTTTGATTTCCTTTGCACTTTAATGAGACTGCATTCTTTATATAGTTTCTTGACCTTGCGTAAATGTATCTCAATGCAGAAGACTTTAAAATAGCACACTTGGGCACTTTTTTGTCTATTTTGTTGGTGAAGTCTCATTGTTGATGCTTCTCACTTTCAGATCACGCAGCTAGTAAATCAGATCATCTACAATAACATATACAGCCCGCCTGTGAATGGCACTGTGGATGTAGAAACCTCAAACTTACCTCCAGACAACCTCAAAGAGGGTCACCTTTTACTGCAGAGAGGAGGACTGGCGTCGTTCAAATGGAAGAAGTATGAGTATATGTTTTGCTTGCCTAGTTCTTCCTCTCAAACCAGAAGGTGTTATACTAGTTAGACTGGAATTATGCTGCAAATATGCAATCGCTAAAAAGGATCTGCTTTAGGCAGAATCAAAATTGATGTGGTGCTTACTCACTAATGTTGACTGAGCAAACCTTAAAGCATAAGTTATATAATATTACTTTCCTAATTAATGTTAGATTTATTCTAAACATTTCCTCCTCTTGAAACTTTTGTTTTTCATAAAAATAATAATTCCTTACATTTATATAGCACTTTACACATTATTGGGGGATTTTCTCATTCACCACCAGTGTGCAGCATCCTCCTGGATGGTGCGACAGCAGCCATATTGCGCCAGACTGCACAACACACACCAACTGATTGGTTGAGAGGAGACAGAGTGATGAAGCCAATTATGATATGGGGATGGTTAGAAGGGCATGATGGACAGAGGCCAGTGGGCAAATTTGGCCAGGATGCCAGTGTTAAACCCCTGCTCTTTTTTTGAAGGACATCCTGGGATTTAAACGATCAAAGAGTCAGGACCTCAGTTTAACGTCTCATTTGAAAGACTCATTATAAAATATTAGATGCTTTAAATGGATCATAATTAGGATCCAGTAAAAAAGCAAACAATATTACAAAACAAATAGTTACTTATTGTTATGGAAAGTACAATGGAGTAATAAAAGTGTTCAGAAAAAAGTATTTACAAATAAACATCTGAATACTAAGATTAAACCACAATCATATAAAGTTAAATGCACAATGAAACAATATAAAATAATAAAAATAATAGTAAATTAATAAATAATGCAAATATGTTCAATAAAACAATTTAAAATAATAATAATAATAATAATAATAATAATAATAATAAATAACAAAATGTAAATATGTTCAATGAAACAATTAAATAATAATAATAATAATAATAATAAATAACATAATGTAAATATGTTCAATGAAACAATTTAAAATAATAATAATAATAATAAATAACAGAATGTAAATATGTTCAATGAAACAATTTAAAATATTTATAATAATAATAATAATAATAATAATAATAATAATAAAAAATAATAGAATGTAAATATGTTAAATGAAACAATAAAAAATAACAACAACAACAACAACAATAATTTATTATTATTATTATTATTAATATTATTAATAATAATAATAATAATAATAATAATAATAATAATAATAATAAATAACAGAATGTAAATATTTTCAATGAAACCATTAAAAAAATAAAAATAAAATAATAATAATAATAATAACAATAACAATAATAAGAAAAAAATTAATGATTAGTGTAACACGGGGATGTGACACGGACAACTGAGGTGTAGATCCAAATGCAGGTTTATTAGAGATGTCAGGTAAGCAATGGTCAACAGGAGTAAACAGATACATAAAGACAGTCCAGAAACATAGTCGAGAACAGGCGAGGAGTCAAAAGGCTGGCGGCAGGCAGGGATAAACAGGCTAGCAAGGTGAAGGTAGCAACACGGGAAAACAAGACCAAACAAACACGTTGTAATGTCACATGAAGTAAACAAGACTCAGCCACAGTGAGTGTTTCTGTGTGGATCAAATAGTCTGTGAATCAGTAGTGAGTGGCTTCAGCTGGGAGTCTCTAATCAGTAGTGACTTGGAGCAGGTGAGTGTGTGTGTTGCATGACTGGGGATGTAGTTCATAAAATGGCTGATTTGTAGTTTTTATGTGATAGTGTGTGTACCAGCGATCTCTGGAAGTTAAGATCGCTGGTGATCGAATTAGATAAGTTGGTGATTCATTCCGCTGTGGCGACCTCTGATGTATAAAGGGACTAAGCCGAAAAAAAATGAAAGGATGAATGAATAAACAATATAAAATAGTAAAAACAACTAATAAAAGAGGAGGGGAGAGTGCATCACACCAAATATTCGTGCAACTATCTAGATATCAATCTCTTTAAGCAGATAACACTCATGTATGCATTACTTCCAAACCTGGTCATCGCTCAGCTCTTACTTAAGTGTATTTCTGAGATAAAAAATGGGTGATAAGACAGGGCTTAGGCTTATTAGATCAACCCACCAACTCAAAACCAAACCTTTAACAATGGATTTGGCAGCTCTGTCTTAAAGGTTCAGTCTAAACTAAAGAATTTAGGGGTAATATTCAACATTAATTTAAAGTTAGATTGGTAACAGTCTATGAATACAACCCGCTTCTAATGATTAAAAATGTATTAATTTGACTTTTTATACTATAAAAACAGTCTCAGAAACACTATGATTGACATTCTCCCGTTGTACATGTCGTCAGAGGGGGAAAGCCCCACCCATTAGTGACAATCTCTTCCTCATTAGCATAGAAGGTCAGTCTTATTTTTGAATCTGCCACTATGCTGACACATAGGCATTTGTAGCTTTTGCTCATTTGCATTTAAAGTATTTAAAAATTCACATACACACTCTAGAGACATAATGTTTGACCCATTTATACTTGCATATCTGTGAGGTGTGCTTTTTAAGTGTGTGTTTTAGTACTGGAAATGTTTACACTTTTACTGTAACCTGATACTGCATCTTTTTTTAAAATCATAAAGCACTTTGAGAAGTAAGTTTTAAAGGCGCTATATATTAATAAATGTGTAAAATGTATTATTATTCTTAACTCTTAGATACGAGGCCCATCTTCAGACGGGTCAGCTGACCTTGTATCCCATCTCTCATCAACCTGTCATCGGTAATGCCGACGTCTCCAGCGAGTACCTCTGGCAAATCTCAGACATTTACGACAGTGTGGAGGGTATCAGGTGCGCTGGGGGTGACGGGACGGCTCTTATCATCCATCTCTCGGATGGTAACGTCAGAGTGGACACCCCCTGCACCATTGACACCTTCATGCTGCGCAACGATAAGAATGACTTCCTGTGAGTCAAATACTGTTTTGCTGACTTTCTTCACCTGTGATCAGGCTAAAAATGTGTTATTTTTTGTCTCGTTTTACCTTGCAAATATTTCCTAATTCAAATTATAGATCACACTTTATTTTAAATGCAGAATTTACGCTATTATCAAACAAATAACAACTCATTAACTAAGACGTTCAGCTCAATAAACTAGTAATTAGCTGCGTATTAATGGTTAGAAATTTAGTAGCTGGATTTGGGTAGGATTAGGGATGTAAAACAACGTCATGCTTTATATGTGCTAGTAACAGTTACTATCTTAATGATAGGAAAGGCAAAAATGACTTCCTGAGAGTCAAATGCTGATTTAGTGACTTCCTTGATCCTGGATCAGGATAAAAATAGTCATGAAAATGTTTTACTTCCTTAGTATTTTTGGTCTCGTTTTACCTTACAAACATTTTTAACATTCTTCAGTTCTTAAATAGTCTATTAACTGAGACTTTTAGCTCAATAAACTACTAATTAGCTGCTTATTAATGAAGGTCACACTTTATTTTAATGTACAATTCATGATAGTAACAAACAGTTAACAAAATCATTAACTAAAACTTTGTGTAATAAACTACTAAGTTGTTGCTCATTAATGGTTAGAAATGTAAAACAAGGTTATAGTTTATAAGTGCTAATAACCAGTTGATATCTTATTAATAGGCAGGTAATAAGCCAATAGTTAAATGTGTAAATTGTTACCTAATAGTTTGTTTTGATGTAATATATGTGTGGGTATTATATATAATTATTATGTGATACACACACGCATCTAGAAACAAACCATACAAAACAACTTTGTTACATGCATATTTAAATGTATATAGAATTTGTATCATATACACATATATTTCAAATCTAAATAAATGCATGCCTGTGTGTATTTATGTATACATAATAAATCAATTCAGGCCTGTTGTGGACACGTGCTTAGGTCTACGTTTCTGGAGACAGCAAAATACGTAACTGGAGGTACGTCTGCTCACAGTTTTTGCAAATCCACCAGAGGCTGCTGTGTACAGTTTTTGATGATCTCAATGCCCTCTTGCATGCCCACCAGAGGGCGCAATATACACTTCAGCTGACCAGGCCAGCTTGCTGTAGACTGACTGACTGACCCACCCACCAACCTCGCTAAACCCAACCGATAGTGTTTTTATGTTTGTAGTGTTTTTTTTTTTTTGTTTTACCTGGTTTCTGGAATCGTTCTTTGCCAGACACAAACCTGGTTGCCACGGTCCATTCTACTTGGGTCTTGCAAACTGGTAACAGCGAAATAATCGCCCATGCGGAGGTAAGCTTTCTGCTGGTAGCGCTTAAAGGAGCAGAAGCTGTTGGCGGTGTCATACCGCCCCATAGTGTTCATTTTAAAGATGGAATGCAGTCATATGTACCTCTGGCCACATACTGTAATTTGCGCTCTCTAGAAATGTAGACAGGGGTTCATATCCACAATGAGCCTGTGTTGTAATAAATTTACACAGTGCACATACTTGAATTATGTCAAAACAAACTTTTATTTTGCATGCAAATAATCTCGATTCATTTTTGCCCAGCACTAGTTTATTAAAACACACCCACACAATTGCAAAAAAATACTGTATTCTCCCATGAAATATTTGCAGCAAGGCAAAAACACTCTAAATCTATGAATTGTAGTGTAAATAAGAATGTGTTTGACAGTTACCTCAACAGCACTTTTTTTATATCATTTTTAGGTTTCGGATCCCAAAAAGCGAGCACATGACCCCAGAGGCCTTGACAAACGAGCGAGATTCCTGGATGAAAGCCATCAGAGAACTGTGTGTGGACTGGAAACGAAAATCACAATATGAAGACTTCTACGAAGCCCCTGACAGTGATTTCATCAATGTAACGGAGCCAGAAAGTAAGACTCAGAACAACCACGAGCCTCCACCGGTGCCGCCTTCACAGAGACCACGATTACCCAGAACACCCACAGCTGTGCCCACAGCCCTCCCAACAACACCAGAGCCGCTGGAAGCACTGGAGGCACCAAAACCACCACGAAAGCCAAACCGCTCCACATTCTGCAGATCTGTAGCACTGCCCTCACCACCGGTGCCTGCAAGTTCAACATCGCCTCCCACTATGCCATTTTTTTTGCCTCCGCCATCACCTGTGTCATTAACAGCAGTACTAGGGCCTTTACCGCCTACTCCGCCTACTCCGACTGCTCCGCCTACTCCAACTGCTCCGCCTGCCCCACCTACTCCGACTGCTCCGCCTGCCCCTTTGCCCCCTCCGCTGCCCATGAAATCCAATCAGCTTTCAGAGAGGACAAAGGCTTTTCACTGGGACCTGGTGGCTCAGGATAAGGTATCTTGTTTGCTTCTTTTATCTTGGAGCTCTAGATTTTTGGTCTGACCAGCCATTTAGACTCGTCACTTATATACAGTTGAAGTCAGAATTATTATCCACCTGTAGTTTTTTGCCCATTTTCTGTTTAACGGAGAAGATTTTTTTCAACACATTTCTAAATTTAAAGGTTTAACTAGGTAACTAGGTTAAAGTTAGGGTAATTAGGCAAGTCATTGTATAAACATGGTTTATACTGTAGACTAGATATTGCTTAACAGGACTAATAATATTGACCCAAAATGACTTTTAAAAAAATGAAAACTGATTTAGCTGAAATAAAACAAAAAAGACTTTCTACAGATGAAAAAATATTATCGGAAATACTGTAAAAATTTCTTTGCTCCATTAAGGATCACATTATACAGCCAATTTAGTTTATTCAATTCACCTATAGCACATGTCTTTGGACAATGGGGGAAACCAGAGCACTCGGAGGAAACCCACGCCAACACGGGGAGAACATGCAAACTCCACACAGAAATGCCAACTGACCCAGCTGGGACTCAAACCAGCGATAGTGCTAACCACTAAGCCATTGTATCGCCTTTGTATTTTCAGTTATATACTAAATATATTCTGGTCGACTCTGTTACATCGGTTTAAAAAAGGTTAAACAATCAAACAAGCACTGATAGAAAAAGCATGTGACTTCCTCCGAGTGATGTCACTTTATCTGGCAGGAAAATCTAAAAGGCATTGTGGTATGTCATTATTCTTCTCTCATTAATTTCTTGTTTTTTGTTATTATTGTTATTATTTTGTCAATTTTGTAAATTTCACATTTCTTTTCTAAAGACCAGAACCCGATGAAAATACATCAAATTTAGTTTTTAAGTATGTGTGTACATAAAACGTTTAACAATAAGTTTGTTATGTGAGGGACAACGAGGTTGAGGATCCACGTGCAGTTTATTTCAAGAATGGTCAGGCAGGCAATGGTCAACCGGGTCAAACAGGTACATGCAGAGCAATCCAAAGTCGTGGTCAAAGAGCAGGCAAATAGTCGGTACAGGCAGCAGTGAATCAAAACAAACAGACAAAGCAATGGGTTTGTCTGTTAAATAAACACGGCTAGGGTAAGCAAGGAAAAGCGTGTCGTAATGCACACAGATAAACAAGACCCAGCACAGTGTGTGTGTGTGTGCTGTTTATAAAGTCCATCTAATCAGTTCATGTGCAGCCCCAGCCCTGAGTGTGTGTAATCAACCGAATGAGGAACAGGTGCGTGTGAGCGGTGCATAATTGCATATGTAGTTCTTTAAAGTGGCAGGTTTGTAGTTCTTCAGCAATCTGCACAGGCTGGATCGCTGGTGACTATGACAAAGTTAAACAGCAATTACTAGCAGGATCAAATGGTCTTCAGCGTCTTAAGTCATAATTTTTTTTTCTTGTTCATTACATAATACGATGAAATAAAAATGTGATGTTGGTTCATTTTGCTTGACTTAATAAAAAAAAAAATTATTACTTATTTCGATAATTCATTCATTCAATTTCCCTTATTTATCAGGGGACACCACAGTGAAATGAACCGCCAACTATTCCAGCATATGTTTTACGCAGCAGATGCTGGCCACAACCCAGTACTGGGAAACACCCATATACTCATTTACACTCATACACTACGGCCAATTTTGTTTACCCAATTCACCCATAGCGTTTGTGTTTGGACTGTGTGGGTAACCAGAGCACCCGGAGGAGACCCACGCCAACAGGGGGAAAACATGCAAACTTCCACACAGAAATGCCAACTGGTCCTGCCAGGACTCCAACCAGCCACCTTCTTACTGTGAGGCGACAGTGCTAACCACTGAGCTATCAATGCTATAATTCAATAATAAAAAGTGTATTTATGTATTATTTTCACTGCAGCAAATTAAAAGTTAAAGCCGAAATATGTTAAAATGGAAAGTCGCCTTTGTTATTAAACAGTAGAATGGGATCACTTGCCAATTAAGTGCATTTCAAAGGGTTGCTGTTGCATGTACTGTATACACTGCACAATGCTTAGTAAATAATATGTTAGAAGTCATTTCAGAGCCTCATATTATTTCCGAGACCTTCGTTTTTATTTTTGGTGCAAGAAAGCCCCTGCAGGGACTCATTTTTGTTAAACGTGTGTGATGATTTTGCTTGCTTATAAATTCAGACTAAAATAGTCATTCAGTATTCTCCATTACATTCTCAGCGTGGCCGTTTCATCACTGAAATAGTGCTAATATGTGATAGTTTTTCTGCCTCCTGAATATCACTTGCGATGTTTTGATATGACTTAATAGCATACAGAATAATGGAGGTATTGACTGTTCCTTGCCTTTGCAGATTGAGAAGTCAATGTGGTCTCGCAGAAGCCCCAGGAAGATTGAAATTGACACCTCGCGCCTGTTCGAGCTGTTTGGAGTGAAAGAGACGGTCAACAGCGGCAGCTCGGAGTCCAACAGTACTATAGAAATCATGTTGAGTTCAAAGATCGCCCACAATTTCAGTAAGTACAGTCAAAATTACTCTAACAACTGACTCAAATCAGTGCAAACAACCCAATTCTTAAGTTGTTTTTGGGGACAACTTTATTGTTTTATGTTCAATCCACTTAAATTTGTAAAAATGATTAAGTTAATTTAATCAATTTGTGTTGAGACAACATGAAGGAATCGTGTGGAACCCAGCAATTTTTAAAGTGTACCACACACAAGATATCTTGGTATCCATAGATCCATATTTTATTCCAAAATGATAATGTTTTGACCATGCAAGCTGCCAAAAGCTTAAAATGTTCCTGATATCCACATTATTGTTATATCCATGATGCTTAAAATGAATTATGGAAGTAACTTCTGTTAAGCTGTAAACAATCTGTGAAATGTAGGACTGTGCAATATTTAAGACAAATGTGATAGCGTGCTAAATAATGAGATATTCGATATGCGATACTATATTTAAAAAAAACAAATGTTTTAACCAACATGTTTTACGATGTTTTACGCTACAATATCTAAATAATAATGCTAAATAATAATTATATTAATAATAATAGTGCTTGTATACGATATTCTACAAATGATACCATATTTAAAGCAGCCATGTAGCAGCCATGTTTTTGTAAATAATAAGGATAAATATAATAATAATAATAATAATATTAATAATAACAATAATAATAATAGAGATAAATAATGTGATATTCGATAAGCGATGCTATGTATTTACCCTACAATTTTTGAAATTGAGCAGCCATGTTTTGGTAAATAATAATGCTAGATAATAATAATAATAATAATAATAATAATAATAATAATAATATTAAAATAATAATAATAATAACAATAATAATAATAATAATAATAATAATAATAATTATTATTATTATTATTATTATTATATTAATAATAATAATAGAGCTAAATAATGCGATATTCGACAAAGCAATATTATATATATATTTTTTAAACGTTTTAACCAATATGTTTTACACTAAAATTTCTGAAATTGAGCAGCCATAATAATATAGCTATATAATGTGATATTCTATGCTATATTTTTACACTACAATTTTTTTAATTGAGCAGCCATGTTTTTCTAAATAATAATGCTAAATAATAATATTATTATTATTAATAATAATAATAATAATAATAATAATAATAATAAAAGAGCTAAATAATGCGGTATTTGATAAGTCATACTATTTTACTACAATTTCTGAAATTGAGCAGACATGTTTTTTCTAAATAATAATGCTAAATAATAATAATGTTGCTAAATAATGCGATATTCGATACGCGATATTATATTTAAAATAAATTAGGCAATAGGTTTTACAATGTTTTTTTATATTGCAGTTTCTGAAATTAAGCAGCTATGTTTTACTAAATAATAATGTTAAATAATAATAATAATAATAATAAATAATTAATGATTAATAATAATTATAGAGCTAAATAATGCAACATTCGTATGTGATACTTTATTAAAAAAAAATGTTTTAATCAACATGTTTTGCAATGTTTTAGGCTACATTTTCTGAAATTGAGCTGCTATGTTTTACTGTTGCTGAACACAAATTGTGCAATTTAAGATGGTAAAGAAAAAAAGAGAGAATAAAAATCACCACTACTTTGCCACACTGATATACTGCAGTTTTTCAACTGAAAAAATAAAACAAATAAGACTTTCTCTAGAAGAAAAAAATATTATAGAAAACAGTAAAAATTTCCTTGCACATGTATTTTCGAAACGCACTCCTTACTACACAGTTTCAATCTTTGTCCAAATGAAAATGGAGTAAATTCCACATGTTCGCGGCAAACACATTGCATAATCTGCGTATTTCACACGGCGAGACTGTAATCCGCCTCTGTTCTCATGCTTGCATTAATTTGTATGCAATTTACTTGTTAAAATTAATTCCCCGTTTGAACCCAGCATAGAAGTGTCATCACCAAAGTGTTGGTTCACCAAAACAAAACAAAAAAGTGGTGTTTTCATGTGGACAGAGTGTGGGGGAAAACTCCATTTATAAAAACATCTGTGGATGTGTGAACATGTAACGTTTTTCAGATTTGCACAAATGTAGACAGCGCCCTCTAGTGGATTAGTCATCTGAACCGTGCAACGAGAAACAAAAAGCCAAGAAATACAGAAGAAAGTAAACATAACACCTTGAAATGGAGATTAAATGTTGAAAGATTTTCCTTGTAGGTGAACTATTCCTGTAAAGTTCCTTCTGTTGTTGCCTGAAGAGAAATGTCAGGCCGTGTCTGTTTATAAATGGTGTATTTGTTGCAGGACTGGTGGAATCGGTCATAGTGGGTGGTTTATTGATCTCCGTGGGAGGATTAGAGCAGAAACAGAAAGGGGACCATTAAAAACCTCTGGCAGGTTGACTTTGAATAACAATACATCTGACAAAAACAATTCACACATAGTTTAGTTGTCACATAGTCAGTAGATTTTAAAGTTGGACAACAGTGTGAGTTGAAAAGCAAGATTGTTTGCAGACAGCAACACTGATTACTCTGTTGGAGTGAATTGTTCCTTGAGGTTACTCGTTTATTAGAGGTGTTTTATTAGAGGCTAACCTCACTGTTAGTATTGTTATTCTTTCTCACAATACAGGTTTCCAATACAGAATACAGCAGTTTTCAAAGCCGTTAGATTTGAAGCTGGCAGATGATATAACAGACCAAATCCCTTGAAGATTATACTGTAATTCTAGATGTTTGTAATGTATGAATGTCTTTTCAGTGTGTTTGATTTGTTATTGAGAATACATATGGTTGAACCAAAAAGTGTAATTCACACAGTGAAAATTATTATTTAAAGCTGGAAACAAGCTTCGTTTGCTTTGTCCAGATCAGTGTTGTTGGTTTGAATTAAAACTAAAATATTATGGATTAAGCTTTTGAAATGAATTGTTAATTGAAATAAAATACAATAAAAGAAAGTTAAAATAAATACTGTAGTATAAAATACAAAACTATTAAATCAAATTAGACATTGCCTTAGCTACCAGTGGAAATCAAAAAAGGTTTTAGTTCATTCATTTATTCACTTTTCTTTGGCGTAGTTCCTTTATTCATTAGGGGTCGCCACAGTGGAATGAACCGCCAACTTATCCAATATATGTTTTACACAGCGGATTCCCTTCCAGCTGCAACTAAGTACCGGGAAACACCCATACACACTAACACACACTCATACACTACGGTCAATTTAGTATATCCCATGCGGTATACTCATACTCATGGGGGAAGCTGAAGCACTCAGTGGAAACCCGCACCAACATGCAAACATGCAAACTCCACATAGAAATGCCAACTGGCCCAGCCAGCGACCTTCTTGCTGTGAGGCGACAGTGCTAACCACTGAGCCACCGTGCCACCTCAACACTGTATTATAAATTATAAAAAAATTAAGTAAAATGAGAAATTCCCTTAGCACCTATTGAAATTAAAAAAAAAGTTTTGATAGCTAAATCCAAAGCTACAATATGGGCATCACGGTGGCGGAGTGGATAGCACAATAGCAAGAAGGTCACTGGTTCGAGGCCTTGGCTCTGTGTGGAGTTTGCGTGTTCTGCCTGTGTTGGCAGGTTGCCTCCGGGTGCTCCGGTTTCCCCCACAAGTCCAAAGACGTGGTATAGGTGATTTGGGTAAGCTAAATTCTAAACATATGCTGGATAAGTTGGTGGTTCATTCCGCTGTGGTGGCCCTAGATTAATTAAGGGACTAAGCCGAAAAGAAAATTATGAAATGAATAAAGCTACAATATACAAATCTAAGTGAAATAATCTAATAAAAATGTTAATTAAATTATTTAATCCAAAGAAATTACGAAAGAAAAAAGAGCATTCAACAATTTAACTTGAAGAAATCTAAAAATATTATAAATTTAAAAAATGAAATATATATTTTTAATAATATTTAGTTTTAATCATATATTTTGATATAGATGCCGATAAAAATAAACTATTACTTAATTACTATAACACTATATACATACCTGATTACTATGTACATTACTGATATAGACCACTAAAAGTCTGAGTTTCGCTTAAACTGTGCAGTTTTTAAAAGCTAATTTCAGTAGTGCGTTTTATTTTAACCCTCCTGCTTACAACATTTACCTTTAAAAATATCAAACACTCCCCAAACGCTCAAATTTTTTTGGGATATGAACCCCAGAAAATACCTACCTAATCAATCTGTTGACCATAAAAAACACATCTCTGAAAGCTACAACAAGGTGGCAGTGTTGCATCAAACTGACAGGTGCGCTGCTGGGAAACTGCAGCAAAACAAAAAGTTACTGCAACATTCCTGTGCCCTCCGAGTGATGCTCAAGCATAAAATATGTTGATTCATCACACTTGGCTTCAAGTGTTCTGTTGAAAACAACTCTTTGTGATGCATGTTTCCCAGAAACCAGGCTCTGTTGTGGATAATAAGCGTGTTGATGTTCTCTTAAGCTCTTCAGAGGAAGCCTACACTTTGAGCTTGTTTATTTGTGCGTAATCTTGCTTGTTTTTTGTCGCTCTTCTCTTTGTGCTTGATTTTTAAAATATTAAAGTTTGATTCGAAGTAGGTTTTTGTGATCCCTCCTACTGTATTAATATTTCAAGCATCCCTAGAAATGATATAAACACTTTGAGATGATTGTGCTCGAATATTGGATTCTAATAATAAAAAAGCACAAGTTCATGTGTCTTGAACCTCATTGAAAGACGTTTCAAGAAAGCATTTTATGAACTAAACTTTTTAGATTTTTCAGTTCATAAAAACCTAAATCACAGCCTTGTCTGCTCAGCAAGAAAAGAGATGGCATTTTAGAAAAAGCAAGTCAATCTGAATCTATAAATCTGAATAATGATATTTTGCAAGGAGATTTACCATTGGGAGTAAGTCTAGCAAGAACAGGCAATTATTTTTCAGAGGATAATGTTATGTAGCACATAAGTTATTGATTGTTACCCACATAGCAATATTTCTCTGACCTAGCTCTGGCCCACACAATCAGCTTTTGCTTGGCCCACATGCTGCAGTGCATTATGGTATATGACTGAACCAAATCTGGCTTCCAGACAAGGGCCAAACATAGAAAATATCTGGACCAAGTCTCAGCTAACACATAACTGGGCCAGAAATGTTGGTGTGTCATCACTGCAGTGAAATTGACAAACCCATGAAGCATTGTCCTTTAAGGCCAATTTATACTTTTGCATCAAGCGTACGCGTATGCTCCGACGCTGACGCGCACCTCTCAAAAAATGTAACTACACATCACAACGACACATACACAACACATCACAACAGCTCAAGCACTGTGATTGGTCAGCTTTGTAGCGATGTCGAGTGTGGGCAGGGGTGAGAGCCACGCGAATACGTGGAAACGCCAGATGGAAACTGTTTTGTGTTCACCTTATGATTAAAGTTGCTGAGAATGAGCGATGGGGCGACACGGTGGCACAGTAGGTAGTGCTGTGCCTCACAGCAAGAAGGTCGCAGGTTCGAGCCTCGGCTGGGTCAGCTGGCATTTCTGTGTGGAGTTTGCATGTTCTCCCTGTGGTTGCGTGGGTTTCCTCCAGGTGCTCTGGTGTCCCCCACAGTCCAAGATATATGGTACAGGTGAATTGCTAAATTGTCCGTAGTGTATGTATGTGAATGAGAATGTATGGATGTTTCCCAGAGATGGGTTGCAGCTGGAAGGGCATCCACTGTGTAAAACAAATGCTGGACTAAAAAGGGACTAAGCCGAAAAGAAAATGAATGAGTGAATGAGCCACTTGTACATTAAGGTAGCATTCAGAAAAAACAAAACACCAACGAAGAAACTCGACACAGAGAAACATAAAAACCTACTGCCAGCTAGTGTTTCAGAAGTGTTATCGCAAAGCAATACTAACAGTGCACAGAAGTATAAAGGTACGGCAACACGCAAGGCATGCACTGTGTGTCATGCCAATCACTTGACACAGAAGTTTGCTTTTTGCTTTTTCTCGAAGTGTCCAGATTGGTAGATTTTTTTTTTCTTAACTCAAAACTAATTTAAATGTATTTTAAATGTTAGTTAATAAACTACGAACCTATGTGGCGCACAAATCAATTTTTAACATTTGGTCCAAATACTACATCTGACATCTGGCCCAAGCATTTTGTGCCTTCTTAAGGATGGTGCGACCTCTGCAAAACCCATCCATGTTTGGCCCACATGCTGTATGCCAGTGCCGAATGAATGTCTGCTGTGCTAGCTTTATGTCAAATCTGGGCCAGAATTCTTTGCTACCTGAGATGTTACAGTACCCACATAGCAATATTTCTCTGGTCCACGCAATCAGCTTTTGATTGGCCCACATGCCGCAGTAAATTACAGTACATGACTGGACCAAGTCTGGCTTCCAGACAAGGGCCAAACATGGACCGTATCTTGGCCAAGTCTCTGCCAAGTCAATAACCAATGGGCCTGAATTGGGCCAGATATGTTGTTGTGTCGTGACTGCAATGAAATTGAAAAACCTATGAAGCATTGCACTTTAGGTATGCTTTTTCTCGAAGAAGCCTGATTGGTTTGAACTCTTCATTTTACTTAAAAATAATTTAAATGTATTTTAAATGTGGGTCAAGATAGGCCAAACTTATCTGGCCCACATATAAGTTTATAACATCTGGGTCAAATACTACATTTGACTTCTGGCCCAAGTCTTGTGTGCCACTTTAAAGACGATGCCACCTCTGCCAAACTTGGTCCATTGCTCTATGCCAGTGCCGGATGAATGCCTGCTGTGCAAGCTTTATGCCAAGGGCCAGTATTCTTTGCTACATGGGTAGTTACATTGTTTGGTTGACAGGATGACGTCCAATGGCATCTTTCAGAAACAGCCATAAAGGAGGTTGGTGTGATGAATTTGTTCCCTTTGAGTGTGCATGTGCATTCGCTTGGGCAACCTGAAAAAAAGTTTTCGGTTTGAGTTTAGAAACAAAATTTTAGATATAGTGGATACATTTTGTTGGTAATTCCACCTATGAAGTTTAATAGTAAGCTTACAAACAGAAATTAATGTTTCCCCATTCAGAGAGATAGGAACTTCACTTCACTTGCGTGCCCGAGAGGTGTTTCTAAGATGGCTGCCAATTGAAAGGACTTGCCTTAAATGGACTTTGCTAAAATGCACTAAAAGCATTTTCTGTGAAAGCATTTTCTGTGAAGTTCAAGTTCTAGAAGCACTTTCTAAGAATTTCCATGACAAATTTTCTCCTGAACGCTTCAAAGAGAAGTAAACCAAGGCCTCGCCTGCCCAAGAAGAAAAATAGATTTGATTTCAAAAGTGAGTGAATCTAAATCTGTATTATAATCATTTCTGTGTCTCCTGGGCTGTCTAAAATGCACTTAAATCTTCATAAAGAGTTGATATTTTTCACAAAACCATGTTCGACAAACATTTTATTTAGATTTTTCACCTACAAGCACTTCACACAAGTAAATCAAGGCCTCGTCAGCTCACCAAGAAAATAAAATCAGATTTCAAAAGCGAGTGAATCTGAACAGTGACACAAACAACACCACAAACCACATTTTGTGCTTAACTGTTGGATTCTAATAGAAAGAAAAACTAATTTTTTGTGCCTCCCGGACTATCTAAAATGCACATAAAACTTTATTAAGAGTTGACTTTGTCCATGAAAGCATGTTCGGCAAATTTTACATTATAGTTTTTTCACCTAAGCACTTTACACAGAATCTAAAAATAACTTAATCTGTAAATCTGAATGTTTACACAAACAACACCAGCAAACTAACCACGATGTGCTCAATTCTTGGATTCTATTACAACCCCAAATCAGAAAAAGTATGGATTACACAAATAATAAAAAAAAGAAAGTAAATATTTCTAAACTTACTTAGACTTGCATTTCATTGCAGACAATACAACAAACATTATTTTATGTGTTCCTCGTGATTTTTATTGTTTTTTCTTTTTTTAAATAAACACTTATTCCAATTTTGGTTTTTGCAACACATTTAAAAGAAAAGTTGGGTCAGAAGCAATTTGGGGCTAGTAATCAGGTAAATTGGTTACATAATGATGTGATTTAAAACAGGTGATGTCAACAGGTTATTGTAATTATGATTTGGTACAAAAGCAGCATCCGAGAAAGTTCTAGTCCTTTAGGAGCATAGATGGGCTAATGATCACCAATTTGCAAACAAATACATGAAAAAATTATTGAAATGTTTAAACACAATGTTCCACAAAGACAGAAAGAGAGGAAGATAATTGGTTATTTCACCTTCAACAGTGCATAACATGACTAAAACATTCAAGGAATCTGGAGGAATTTCAGTGCGTAAAGGACAAGAGTGATCAACAAGCTGAACCACAATGCATAGTTACATCCATAAATGCCAGTGAAAACTGCACTGTGCCAAAAGGAAGCCCTATGTTAACAGTCTCCGGAAGCGCCGTCAACTTCTCTGACCATCACACAATGGAAATGTACTGTGGTCAAATGAACCAATATTTCAGGTATATTTTAGGAGAAATGGACGCCGTGTGCTCTGGACCAAAAAAAAAAAGGATCATCCAGACTGTTACCAGCAAGTTCAGAACGGGCTGGTCATAGTGCGCTTAGCAAAGGTAACTTGCACTTATGTGATTGCACCATTAATGCTAAAAAGGACAAAGAGATTTTGGAGCACAATATGGTGCTTTCTTTACCAGGGACGTGCATTCATATTTCAACAATTCATTGCAAAGCAAAATTCTTCACGCATTACAAAGTCCTGGCTGTGGAGGAAGAGGGATACAGGTACTTGACTGGCCTGTCTGCAGTCCCGACCTGTCTCCAATAGAGAATCTGTGTCACATTTTGAGGCACAAAATGCGACAATGAAGACCCTGCATGCTGTTGCCCAACTTAGGAGTTGTTTGCAAGAAGAATGGGACAAAATTTCACTAGACAGACTTCATCACTTAATGTTTTCAGTCCCTAAACGTATTTTACAAATTCATACCTGTCAACCCTCCCATTTTTCCTGGGATTCTCCTGTTTTTTACAATTCTATCCCGCTATCATCCTGGAAAGGTATTTTCCCGTATTTTTCCTGTATTTTCAAGTGAAAGTGAATACTGGGTCTTGGGAGCGTATTTCTTATTTTCACACCCCAATGTTGACAGATATGCAAGTTTGGTAAATGCTTTACTATTATAACTTTTTTCTTTTAAATGTGTTTCAAGAACCAAAATTTTAATATGTGTTTATTTAAAAACAAAATCAAGTGGAACACATTAAATAATGTTTATTGTATTTATTGTAAGTCAAAGTAAATTAAGAAATCACTACTTGCTTTTAATTAGCATTTTCCACACTGTCCCAACTTTTTCTGATTTGGGGTTGTAGAAAAAAAAGCACAATTCTTGTGTCTCCTGGACTATCTAAAATGCACATAAGACTTCATTAAGTGTTGGCTTTTTCCATGAAAGCATGTTCAACAAACATATTTTATTTTTATTTTTAACCTAAGCACTTCACAAAGAAGTAAACCAAGGCCTCGTCAGCTCAAGAAGTAAAAAGAGATCAGATTTCAAAAGCGAGTGAATCTGAATCTGTAAATCTGAACAATGAAGACAGCAGCAGCAGCAAACAGCTGTGAGTTTCTAACACAGGTGCCTCAATTAGGGAGGCGTATGAAAAATGCATGGCACCCTACTAGCCTGTGCGTCAGCTTTCTCTTCCCTTCCAAGTGTCCTCTTCCTCATCCCTGTGTCTCTGACAAGTTGCGGCGGTAGGCAATCAGAGCCCAGAGCAACCCCCAGGCAATTTATCTCTCAGCCAGCCTAACACGAAGGGGCAAAGGGCTACAGAGCTCGGCAAAATGATAATGCCTCCTCAGATGAATATTGCATGTTGATCAGTAATAACTCAGGCAGAAAACTCCCCCGACTGCATGAAAAAGGATAGAGAATTGTCAGGTGATTGAGCTCTTCAGTTGTGGCATGCGCAACGCATTCATATCCACTATTTCTGTATTACGAAATGCATTGTTTATGTATCTGAAGCATCTCATTGCATAGTGAAGGTTAGAAATGTAATGCCTTCATTATGGCATAGATTTATTCCACGGACACACTGTAGCGGACACAGCTTAAAGTTGCTTTGAAAAATACTGATGGAGGATTTATGGGATTGCACATTTCAACTTGTGTCTCAGGTGAATTGGGTTTCCGTTTGTACATAGTATACTTTTGAGTAAACTTTACCACCCCATCGAATGGAAAAATAAACAAAATGATTAGGAGATCATAGCTCAGAAAGATTTTTCATGGAATTTAGAGGACTGAACGGTCATTATTAGATTTGTTCAGAGTTTTTAGAAGCTGTGTTTTAAGATATTGTTCTGTAGATTTGTGGTCGGGAAGATATCACAGCATTTTTTGTGTTTAAAAGAAGTCTAATAGACATGTAAACATAGACATCTTGGCTAAAAGAAGGTAAAATTTGGGCGGTGAGTGAAAATCTAATAGACGTCTTATTACGCCCCAAAGTCTCAGGGGAAAACAGCATAGGCATAATAAACGAAAAACAAATGTTGTGGGTGGTGGATTTCCCAAACAAAACAAACTTAATACAAAAAGACCCCTTTGGTCGACAACCAACTCAGACATTCAATTGAGAGTAATTGAATAGATTTATTACAGAAAAATAGTTTTTTTTAAAGAGCATCTCTTTAGGGTGGCCACAGGCCAAAATAACAAGCAAAAGAGTCTATAAAGTAAAATGAACTAAATTACCTATGAATATTTAAAAATAATACAGGAACAACAAAGCCAAAAGTAATCAAATAAATCGGCAGGCCACCCCTACAAGCACAAACTCTCAAATATTCAAACAAATCTGTGAACAATGGCACAAGGTTAAATGCAATGTTGGTCGTTGGCCGAAGGGGAAAGGGGGAAATCTAGGAGCTCCACTCCCAACAACCGTTGCACCACAAATGTGCTCCTTGAACCCTTCCGGAAGGTCATATTTATAGGCCTCCGCGATCAGCAGCCAATCAGGGCATGGATCTCGTTGCAGTGGGAGCCTATGGAACAATAGAAAACAACACAAGAAGGCGGGACAAGAAAAAAGACACGTGTAGTGCGCAACAAAATAAATAAACTAATGAACTTCCATCGTAACATGTCTGAATAGCCCAAATTCAAACTAGACATTAAACTAGACTGCAAAAAAATGATTTTCTTACTTGAAGTTTTTGTCTTGTTTCTAGCCAGAATATCTAAAAATTCTTAAATCATGAAGTATTTTCTAGACAAGCAAAAAAAAAATATTGTCTTGTTTTAAGAAATTTTATGCCAAAATGAAGTTAGTTTTTTCTTAAAACAAGCAAAATAATCTCCCAATGAGCTAAGAATAAAAATCTTGTTTTACCTTTTGACATAAAATTATTTAGCTTATTTTGCTGCCCAGGACAGATTATTTTGGTTGTTTAAGGAAAAACTCTTTTAATTTTGACTTAATTATTTCTGAAAACAAGACGATATTTTAGCTTGTTTATAAATACTTTTTGACTTGAGTTTTTTTAAATATTTGGACTAATTTTAAATATTGTATGACTAAGTCTAATCAGTGCATTTGATATCTAGATGTGTATTTGATTTTCACAGACCACCCAAATTTGCTTTGTTTTATCCAAGCTGTCTATTAGACACATACTTGCTTTGTATGTATGTTTTGTTTTACTTTTGAAAACATTCTCTTATTATTAGATTGTAAAAAACTAAAAGGTTTACACTTAACATTTCATTGTTTTAAACAGACTTTTAAAAAGTTAAATAAAGTTAAAAAAAAGCATTAAACGTGACAGACACTGCTGCCGTGACTAATTGCTCAGAAGAGGTGTGAACCTGCACTGATCTCACAGTTCGGTTCAGTTACAATTATTATGCCATCAACTTGGTTAAATTCGATATCTAGGTGCGTTTCGGTGCATTGACAATGTTTTCCATACACAATTTTATATTTTACTTCACAGCACAACAATTATTTATTTAACAATAATTATCAACAATTATTAAAATGTATCAATATATTTATATTTATATATTATTTGTAATACAATTTTGTCCTTTAAAACAAGCAGTCAGATGTATGAACTGTACCTTTAAAAACTCATGTACATTCACAGAACAACACAAGCATTTATAACAAATAAATAAACGTAAATATTTCGCTTTCTGAGCCTTGTCGAGTGAGTTCTTACTCCCCTATGATTGGTCAAGTGCTCAACAGTAAGGGCTGCGATTGGCAGCCGATGAGTGACACTGAAATTAGCAACCGATGAGTGACACTGAAAAACGGCGATCACAGATGATCCATGATGGTCACAGAGAAGAAAACTCGCTCTGCAGATGTGCTCGTGTCTGGATCTAGAAGTATCACTGTAACAGCCGAGAGGAGAGGAAAATTACCTCCCGCCAGCAGGTCAAATGTTCACAGTGAAAGAGAGAGAAGTGGAGTTTACTTTCATTTTCTCAATCGCAGTGAAATGGGGGCTTCTGTTGTAACTTCAGTGTCAGTGAATGACTGTCCAGTAAACACACGCGCATTAAATTGTATAAGGTTTCTGTGTTTTAATTACTAGCGCCTACCTCCCTCACCATAGTAAGCTACCGCAATATAGCGCATATGAGATAAATGACGTCAGTACTTAATAACCGGTTATGATGTATTACTGAACCGGTACCAAATTGTCCATGTCTGCATCGTGGTGCACCAAAGAAACAATTGATTTTGACAGCCTTATTGCTCAGTGAAGCTGTTGGTGATCTATGAAACATGATTTTATTTATTATTTTTTTTTACACATCCTGATTACCTTGTCTTTTGTATTTTCAAGAGTTCACACTTAGCTGATGATTGATTATAAAGCTTGTTTGGCATGCTGTCCCGGGAGAGAGTCCTGAGCTCATAAGATCCTCAAGCCCAGGGCTCCCTCCCGTTCGCAAGGCGGGAGGAGAGTTTGAGCTCAGGTAGATCTCGAGAACTCCCCTGCGGGTTGCTAATGAACGGATAATGATTGCTATAAAAGGATAACTACTTACTAGGAGCATGTCTATGGTGCCGATTTGGATTAGTCAATTAACTTAAGTTGCATGTTTTTGAACGGTGGGAGGAATCCGGGGAACCCAGGGGAAGCCCACGTGAGCAAGGGGAGAACGTGTAAACTCTGCACAGAAACGTCAGCTGGCTTGGTAAGGACTAGAACCAGTGATGTTCTTGCTGTGTGGCAACAGTGCTAACCACTGGGCCGCCGGCCACCCATCCAGGAAAGGAGGTGGAGTAGGGGTGGAAGGGGGGATTGTTCAAAATGAAGATGGCTGTGATAGGGTATTTAAAGTATTTTCGGAAGCATCTGATTGGTGAATCATAAATTGAATAATGCGGGACCGGCTGCAAGTAATCATCTGCATGTGATCCTCTCGAAATTAGTTTACAAATAAACTTCACTTATTAGCCTAAATAACCATAACCTAAATAGCGGGGTCTGTCACGTTTTTTTACGATCCCCTTGAAACATTTCCGCTGTGTTCCGTGCTATTTGAAAGTGTTGTGAGAATATGCAGCGCATTCTGTAATTTGTTTGCCCTGTGAGAAAATGCAGCGAGTTTTATGAATTACTTTGAGTTGTAGGAAAATGCAGCACGTTTTTTAAAAATGTGTTTGCGTTGTGAGGATTTGCAGCACGTGCTGTCAAACAGATAAAGATCTTTTCTCAAACTGCATGGCGTTTTTTGTAACTGCATGTGTTTTCCTATAATTGAGGCATGTTGAGCTCTCTTGGCCACCATACTGCTGTCTGTTTAGATGCCTCACTGTGTTTTACAACAGATCCATTATGTTCATTATGAGTACTTATTTTGTTTCTTGATATCATTTAACAAGGGTATGTCCTGATAATATGACAAACTCGAAGACTAATTTGCTGTCAGATACTTTTGAGACAGTGAGGCCTTTAATACAGCCTTACAGCCATCATTAGTGCCATCGCTTTTATCCAGAGGACAGTTTTATTGCTCAAAGGTTGCTCTTACATTTCGCTTGAGACTTAGGATGAAATCTGTTACTTTTAATTGGTATCTCGGAAAATCTGAGCAGAGTTTTAGACATCTTATTGAGGTTTCACAAGAAATACTGTAATGCTAGGAGAAAAAGCTTCAGTATTTTTTTCTCCTCTGTCATTGATGTCTATCATTTGAGTGATGATGGAGCCTGAAAGTTTGAGACCACTTGTTTAGACTTGTTTTAAATTAAACAGAAACTAATTCAAGTTTTAGGATTTTTAAAGAGGCTCTATTATGCTTTTTTCTCATGTTTCTTTTCATGAAGTGTGTAATATTACCAGCACAGGCTTAATGGAAATGCCTGCTTCAGCAGAAATGATTGTGAAATCACAAAAATGCATTTAAACATACGTTTGACTGCAGGTTATAGGTAAAATGAACACTAGGGGGCGGTATGACACCAACAACTTGTATTCCTTTTCACATAAATGATATTTACAGGTACATTATCAATGATTAAATAGAAAAAGTATAAACAAAGCATTAAGTACATTGTCACTGTAATTGTCTGATAATCTAAAAATCCATATCATTTTCAAATATTTGGGGCATGTGGTAAAATTACTGCTGCCTTCTGTGTCGTCCTATTTGACTTGAATATTTTAATTGGTTACGCCACATCTCGAGCTCTGATTCATTGCTGAATAACCAATCAGAGCACTCTCTTCAGTCGATGCTGGATCTACATAATGAATTGGGCCAACTCAAACCAATGTTTGGGCCAACTCAAACCAGCCAGTTTAGGTCAGTGGTTTGCTTGGAGATCTACACTGTTAGAAGTTTTATTGTGTTTTTGCTGTAACTGGCACCACTGTTGCCAGCAAGTTACCAAAGCTACAGTAACTTACCGGTAAATTTGTTTTACAGTACCCTACCCCAATTACATTTTATTTACAGTAAAAAAGCCTTACTGCAATTAAGGGCCCTTTAACACATTTTATTTTTACTGTATGATAATTTTTACACTAGTTTTACTGTAATTTATTTACATTTTACATTTAATTTGCATTAAATTCACTATTGAATACTTTTTTAAAAATGAATTTTTTCATCAACTGTCTCTTTTGCCTCAAACTACAGTAGCAGTAATTGATTATTGATTTGATTACAGCAAAATACCGCAAATTCCTAATATGCAGTAAATTACTGTAAAAGTTTTAAAATGACCAACAATGCAGTGCATATTACAGTAGTGCACTGTGAAGAATGTATGTGGTATTTTACTGGCCGTTTTTGCAGTAAATAACTGTAAAATTGCAGCAAAGTCTAACAGTGTATGCAACAAGTGTGGACTAAAAAAAAGGAGGTGTATCTGAAACGCACAACAAAACATACCATGATTAATGTATTTCTGATTTGCTAAAGGCGCCACGGTGGCGTGGTGAGTAGCACGTTCGCCTCACAGCAAGAAGGTCGCTGGTTCGATCCCCGGCTGGGCCAGTTGGCATTTCTGTGTGGAGTTTGCATGTTCTCCCCGTGGTTGCGTGGGTTTCCTCTGGGTGCTCCGGTTTCCCCCACAGTCCAAAGATATGCGGTATAGGTGAATTGGGTAAGCTAAATTGTCCGTAGTGTATGTGTGTTAATGAGAATGTATGGATGTGTTTCCCAGAGATGGGTTGTGGCTGGAAGGGCATTCGCTGCGTAAAACAAATGCTGGATAAGTTGGCGGTTCATTCCGCTGTGGCGACCCCGGATTAATAAAGGGACTAAGCGGAAAAGAAAATGAATGAATGATTTGCTAAAGTGTAGACAGCACCCTATAGTGGATTTGTCATGTGAAACAAGCAACTGTAGACCGTTTTTCAGCTCAGTGTGACTTTATTATTATTATTATTATTATTATTATTATTATTATTATTATTATTATTTTGGTCACACTTTATTTTGATGGACCATTTGTTGAATTTAAGTTGCATTGCAACTAATTCTCATTAGATTATAAGTAGACTGTTAGGTTGGGGTTAGGGTTAGGGGTAGGGTTAGTGTACTTGTTCTTATCGTCAGTTAAATTTCTGTTGAATGTCAGTATTAACAAATATTAAGCAGACAGTCTACTAATACTCAAATGGACCATCAAAATAAAGTGTTACCATTATATTTATTTATTTTTTTTTTTACATGAGCATAATTGTCAAATAGATCATGCAAGTAGCTGCGATAAGAAGTTCCAGAATTTGGTGAAAAGCAAAAACATCACTGTGGATTTAATTTAAAACCAGATGAAAGGGCATTGATATTTACAAAGGCACAATTGTTAAGTACAATTAACTTCACTATAGGGTTGTTGCAGGATTGGGCAAAATATGTGTGAGTATTGTATTATTACTAATATGTGTGAGTATTGTATTATTACTATGGACGTGTATTACATTTTTAAAGTAATGGAATACAATTGCAGTAATTCGATTTTGTGCATTAGTGTTTATTTATCGAAATCATGCTAATGTCTTTTTTTCATGCAATTATAATAGTAACCATATGTGCATGATTTTACCTGATATTATGATATAAATGTTTCATATTATTGTCATGTTCTGACAATAAAAGAGTAGTTTAAAGTTAACTAAAGTCACTCAGAAGCAAAAATCTGCCTAAATAAATAGAGATTTGATATGTATATAGTGATAATTATCGATATTTGCTGATTGAAAAATGTATTGTGACATTTTATATTATATTATATTATATTATATTATATTATATTATATTATATTATATTATATTATATTATATAAAACGTTAAAAATAAGCATGGTTTGTGAGAAATGGACAATTGCTGTAATGTATATTATGAGAAAAGTGTTTTTTGACCTTGAGTGCATGTCATTATTGAATGAAGAACCTTTTAAGAACCTTTAAGCAGGAAGATTTATGACATCAAGCAAGTATTAATTAGACTCTGCAGTTTGGTGCCACTAGACATGTGAAGTTTGTACAGAGGGTCAGGTTTTTAACTATGAAGTACTAGATGCTTTTTGAAATCTCTAAATATGATACTAAATAATGACAAGTGCTGTTGAGTACCGTGACAACATAATACATTTGTAATGTTTTTTATCTAATGGTCTCAAACTTTTAGACCCAATATATTTGTAGGCTCTTATTTTTAATGATCTTTTAGTCTTTATAAAGAGCCGTAGTTAATGGATTTGAAATGAAAGCACCTCTTGAGTCCAGTCCTTGAGCAATAATAGAGCCAAAGTCTTTATAATTGAGGCAGAAAGTGCAATCAGCGGCCACCGTTTCAATGTATTTGAATTTGTTGTTTTGCAATACATGTACCACTCATAAGGATATTTAATTATTATATAAAAAAATACATTTCTGATGATAAATTCGTGATTGGAGCTGTAATTACAGCTTGAAAACTTGAGGTAGGAGTTTGGTTGGTGTTGAGCTGAAGCCCCAGTAAATGTTCCTATGGCTTGGAGCTGTTGTTCAGTGCAATTATGCGTCTTGGAAATAAGGCAAAAGCATATAATTTTATTAAAGTGGCACATAAAAGCACAAGGACGAAATTATATGTTAGTGCTTTTGTATAGAATTTAAAGCTCCTTGAGGAACAGCCCCTTCAGAAACTCAATTAAATACCCTTGTTTTTGAAAAAAGTCCTGTCAAAACGTTTACTCATTTCTAATATAGTTAACAAATATAACTTAATTATTCAATTTGAAATCATTGTGCTCAGTAAAATATTAAAATGTATTATATATATGGTAGCATATCATATGTAATATAATGTAATATAGGCGCCACGGTGGCGTAGTGAGTAGCACGTTCGCCTCACCGCAAGAAGGTCGCTGGTTCGAGGCTTGGCTGAGTCAGTTGGCATTTCTGTGTGGAGTTTGCATGTTCTCCCCGTAGTTTGCGGGGTTTCCTCTGGGTGCTCCGGTTTCCCCCACAGTCCAGAGACATGTGGTATAGGTGAATTGGGTAGGCTAAATTGTCCGTAGTATATGAGTGTGTATGGATGTTTCCCAGAGATGGGTTGCAGCTGGAAGGGCATCCGCTGCGTAAAACAAATGCTGGATAAGTTGCCGGTTCATTCCGCTGTGGCGACCCCGGATTAATAAAGGGATTAAGCCGAAAATAAAATAAATGTATGAATTAATTAATATTTTAAATCTAAAAGGTCTGCATTTTAATGGCTGAAGCTGTAGATGTTGTTTGAAATTTCTCAAATGATGCTTAAAAAAGGACAAGTGTCGTTGTCATTGAAGCCAGTGTTACGTTTCCGAACGTAATCATTATTTGTTCATTTATTTTGTGTATATACATATCTAATTATAGAGAGAGATATTTGTATTGTGATTATGCATCTGGAGCTGATGTTGTGTTGTGCGCTGTGGAGCATGTGCGGGTCTCTCTCTCTCTCCCCCTCTAGAGCTGCGCTTGATTGGGGTCCAGCTGTGTTGTGAGTGGGGGCGTATATAAGTGGAGAAGAGGAACAAAGGAGGAAGCTTTTCTGCTCGGTGCAGGTCGCAAATCTCCGTCGTCGTTGCCGCCGCTGCTGTTCCGATCGTCTCCTATCTCCTGCCCCAGATTGTTGGTTACATTATAGTGTTGTGTGTTTGACTAACCTCATTAGCTGACAAGTCTTTATTTATTTAATATTCGCTCTGCGTTTTGCATCGAAGCCTGTGTGATTTAATTTCACTCTTAGTAAAACTTTGTTATTCTTTCTTTCTATATTGAAGCTGTAGGTTGGGAGTCGCCATTTACTTTGAAAAACCCGTTTTCTCCTGGTTTGTGGCAGCGAGGTAGAAAGGGAAGTTAATTGTAATTTTGTTTGGGTTTTTTTTTTTTTTAGCAGGTCAGTTAGAATTATATCCGCAAGTTAGCTGTCTTTTTGTTTGTTATTTTGGCCTGGATTCCCTTCTGAAGAGATGCTTCAGATTTTTGTTAAAGAGAAATAAATCTTGTTATTCCTTTGATAATCTGGTTGTGATTATTGTGCGCTGGGACAGGAGAAGGGGAAAATACCCTAAATTTATTAAGTAAAAATTTTATTAACACTTTTGTTATTGTTCTCACCAACCCTAGACTGGTCGGAACGTAACAATTGGGGGCTCGTCCGCTCGTTTCCTCGATTTATAATTTTTCTTTCTCTTTAAAATTTGCTTGGCTGTTATTGAACTTTAGGTAGAGGAGGAGTTTGAGTTTAAAAAAATGGATTTTGATCTAATTAAGTTTTCTCTCTTGCCTACGCTAGAAGTATTTGATCGGTGTAGAAAAAAAGATTTCATTCTAATAGCGGAATTTTACAACTTAACAGTTCCAAAAGAACAAAGAAAGCAAGTTATTAAAGATGAGTTGTACGTCAAGTTACTCAACTTAACAAAACTTTACATCTGTAATGATTATTTAGGCTTGAAACTGCATTTTTTTAGATGAACAAATGTCTCAGGGGTTTGGAATAACATGGGGGTGAGTATTTAATAACAGTATTTACATTGTTGCTTGAGTCTAAATGGATAGCACACCCATAAATGATAATTTGCTGTTTATTTAATCAGCCTAAGGCAATCCAATGTGTAGATAACTTTTTTTCAGTAACACTTGAGCCTGGTTTCTCTCAAGGTTTTTTTTCCAATTCAATTCAATTCTTCTTTAATTGTATAGTGCTTTTACAATGTAGATTGTGCCAAAGCAGCCTCACATTGAAGGTTATAGTAAATTGAAACAGTGTCAATCCCGTTTTCAATTCTTCACTTTCGCCAATTGGTAAAGTTATTCCCTCGCCGCTGTCGCCATTGGCTTGCATGGTTCGGGACCTGTAGAGCTGCACATCCATGGATTTCCTCTTTAGTGTTTGGACTTTCAGTAGTGAATATTAAACCACACTGAACTGAACTGAACTCCAACACTGAAAACTGGACTGACACTGTTTCAATTTACTATATCCTTTTATGTGAAGCTGCTTTGACACAATCTACATTGTGAAAGCACTATACAAACAAAGGTGAATTGCGTTGAATGGAACTTTACTTGAAAGGGTGTTCATAAAGCCTCCTTCACACTACAAGCAGTCAAAAACAAAACATGTCATTCATTGATCGGAGCTAAGGTTTATTTTCCGCGATTCCGCTCATAGCTGTCATAATTTCGTTGTTTTAAATTACCATTTTGAGCTGTTATCGATAGTCAAAGCAAAGATGGGTTCTGTGCTGTCATTTACCCTGCAACATGGACGCTTCTGTTTACATTTATTGTGCTTTTTTTTAGCCAAATCTGTCAAAACGACAGACATCATTTACCGAAAAACTTCTGTTAACATGACCTGGTATCTGATATGTAAGATAAACATCCCGCTTCAAAAAAAAAACTTTTTTAAATAGCTGCGTCATGCCTGACATTTACCACATGATAGATAGCTGTGGATCAGGTTAGGACTGAACACACTTGAATTTGTTCTTCACAGTCAGAGATTAGGGCAGCATACAGAGTTAAAGTTATTTAAATTTGGCGAACTAATATCCACGCTATTCTGTTTATGCAAAAACGTAATTAAAGAACAAAGTGAACTAACTGACGATTTTTTTTTATTAAAGGAATAGATCACCCAAAATGATAAATCACTCCAATTTAATCTGCTATTTGCAGATGAAAATTATCCCCTGAAAATATAATATATATTTTAATATTATAATATATATTTTCATAAGTTTATTTTCATCTGCAAATAGCAAATTAAATTGGAGTGATTTTTCATGCTTTTCAAATATATATACAGTATTTTAATAGGACAAAAAGAGTTCTATGTTCTAAACATGTAGTGCAAGCACCAGTTGAATAACTTGGCACCCCCATGGCTCCTGCGTTTTAAAATTTCTAGATCTGCCACTGACTACAAGTGACTCGCCTTGGCAAAGCGACAAACGACCATTCATTTTAACGGAGAGCGAGCGACTTCCGGCGACCTCTATCTACTGCCTCGTTCAGACTAGCACGACTTTGTAGCTGCCTGTCGCTCTTTGGTGACCTGTTTCAAAGCAGGTCTGTGTAGGTATATACAGCACGAAGACAATCTGCCTCTAAGCGAGCTTAGAGAGGATCACGTGAGCTCTACTGGTGCTCTTATTGGCTGTCACTCAAGAAAGCCTCTCTTCATTTGCATAAAGTTGAAGGATTCTTAACTTTGTCGCATCGCTCGACATGCCCATCTGGCTGCCAGCAGGCGCTGTCGCTCACGTAGACGGTGGTTGCCGGATGTCGCTCGCTCTCCGTTGAAATGAACGGTCGCTTGTCGCTTTGCTGCTGCGAGTCGCTTGTAGTGTGAATGAGGCTTACGCGAGCAACAGCGACCGTTGGCAACCAGATGGATGTGTCGAGCGAAAAAAAGAAAAACCCAAAAATGGGGTGCTATTGTATATGCAGAAATATTATATTGTAAAGCTTCCTTTAGAAAATATGAATTTAAATAAGATACTTGTGAGGGTATACTCATATATGCTGAGCACTGTATGTACATAGTGCATAGTATGCAGTTTGTCATATGGGAGGCAGCTATTTTTTGAGAGTCTTTGCATGACAACTTGCCAAGACAACATAACTTTAGTCGTAAATCTGTCCCAAACATGGTTGTCATATAATTGTCATTAATATTTTCCTGATGCCTTTCTTTCAGTGGAACCAAATTTGTCAATGTCTTTAAGCAAATCAATTTCTAACAGCGTCAGTAACATTTATCTTGATCTCAACTACAGTGATTCCTTAGTTATTTATACTAATACTCCGTCAATGTGAGTTACTGGTCTACTGATCTACTGGTTTTTATAAATGCTACATGTTCTCCCATATTTTGAAGAATCAAGACTCTATTCATCCTAAGATGTGGATTTTCTTGCTGGAGGTAAAACAGTCAGCCTCTTCAAACAGGAGTGAATGCTAATTGGTATCACGTTTCATGTTTTCATGTTAGTGCAAACAGGAAAAAAAGGCTTAACGTTGTAAATGTACCCTTGAACCTGATGCCGCTCAATCAGAGTGTAAATATGTTGCTCTAATGAGCGTTATCCAAACCTCCACAGCTCCCATTATTCATACCTTCCTTCTGTTTGCAGCTTCAGCACAGCTAGGTTTGTTAGTTAAAATGAAATTGCCATCAATTTACTTTTTTTTTTTACACAATGCATATCAGCACGCATCTGGCCCTCACCGGTTAGAGAGGTAATTAAGCACACAACCCTTTTGTCTTCAAAACACGCTCTTGGAGTTTTTCATCGCAGGTGGGGAGGGTATTATTTTTTGCCTTGCTCAAGAATGTAACTTCATTGTGTGCTTTATTTTGCCCACAGATATTTTCCTCAAAAGTTTCCCCGTGCAGCCGAAGGAGCTGAAGGACAGACTGTTGATTATAAATGAAGAGGAAGGCGGTCTCTCTGATGAACACATCACCTCTCTCAGGAGGTAAGAGTGATATGGAGATAAAGCAGCCTGCCAGAATGCACACCCGACACAATACTTCATCATTTTAAGTAGCGCTTATGTTGACTGATAAATAGTTGGTCTGTAAACATGCAGACTAATGTCTGTGCTTTTGTGCACCATGTCTTAAAATGCCTTATTACATGGCTGTCTGGAATACTCAATTCTGATTGGACAGTCGCAACATTCTTAGGTATGTTATTCCCTGATTACTCTCAATAACTCAGGCTCAACCTTTAGCGTCAGTGAATATGTTCACATCCATATACCTACATCCATGTATATGTTGTTCCCAGATAACAACTTCTGATAACACAGGCCAACCTGCGACTTTGTATCAAGTTGAGCATCAGTGAATACGTTCACATATGCTTGTCTGTGACTTCTGTTTGGTGCCATCTTGTGACTGAATAATATATAGATTAGTATATGCTCCAATCAGCAGTTGTTTGTCAGCTTTGCCTTTAATCTTTAAGCATCTGTATGGTATTGCCAGATAACAACCGCTAAATAACATCGGCTCATCCAGGAACTTTGAATATTCTTTACCATCAGTGAATACGTTCGCATCCATATACCTACACCCAAGTTAACATGTATAGTTGAAGCCCTCCTGAATTTTTATGCTCCCTTTATATATTTTTTGTACTATTTTCTGTTTTACACATTTCTAAACATAATAGTTTTATTAACAAATTTTTAATCACTAATTTATTTTATCTTTGCCATGATGACAGTAAACAATATTTGACTAGATATTTTTCAACATGCTAGTATTCAGCTTAAAGTCACATTTAAAAGCTTAATTAGGTTAATTAGGCAAGTTAGGGTAATTAGACTAGACATTGTATTACGATGGTTTGTTCTGTAGACAATCGAAAACAAAAATTAAGGGGGCTAATAATATTGACCTAAAAATGGTCTTTAAAAAATTAAAAACTGCTTTTATTCTAGCTGAAATAAAACGAATAAAACCTTCACCAGAAGAAGCAATAATTTAGGACATGCAGTGAAAATTCCTTGTTCTGTTAAACATCATTTGGGAAATGTTTGAAAAATAAAAATTCACATTCCCTAATTCATTCATTCGCCGAACTGCTGTTCAAACTAGTTTTTGACAGTTTGGCGCCATCTTGTGAATTAATAATATGTAGGTTAGTATATGTTTTATTCAGCCTATTTAGTTTCTGTCAGCTTTGTGTTTTTGACTGTTTGGTGCCATCTTGTGACTGAATAAGATGCAAATTAGTGTATACTCTATCATAGTGGTAGGGAATTTATGGCTCGCGGGCCCCATGAGGCGTCACTAGAAATCTGTTTCCTATTGAGAAACTTGAATAGCAATAACAATAAAATGCAAATAACTTACTTTTGTGTGGTAATCTTGTGCACGTAACTTTAAACAACATTCATAGTGGTGATGACGAAAAGTCTTTAAAATTTTTTTTTTGCTCAACGTAATGCTTCTTATGCCGAGTTCAGACTGCATGATTTTCAAAGTAGTCGTGTCACAGATGTTTTCACACTGCATGACTATCTGGGCTAGCGTTTCGTCGCTGCTTTGTTTACACTGCAAGATGGATCGACGACAGGGAGTTTCACACTGCATGACTTCAAAATAGGAAGAATCGCAGACAACTTTGTCGAAACTACGTATCACACCCAAAAACACATAGTATATCTTTTGTTATTAACTACATAATGAGAAAGAAGCCGTTAATGGGGTAGAAATGTACGTATTTGCTCACCTGGCTTTGAAAGGAATTAGCAATTTCTCCTCGACTTTTTTATTTTTTGACCAGGTTAGGTTGTGATATTGCTCACATGACACGTCAAACAGACACGGGGGCTCCTGCCAAATTTACACTAATTTTCCCTTCGTTTCTTGGGTCCGAATAAACTGAAAATGAGCACTTTTAACTTCTCCCTCAACCTCCCGCTGGCCTGCAGGTACCCACACTTGTGAATGCTGCTCTCTCATTGGCTGAAGGAGATCGCTGATGTTATGTTCAGTCAAAACTCATTTCACACGGCATGATTTGAATCGCCGACAGCTCCAGATATTCAGCACACCAAAAATCTCCTGGGTATCGGCAACTCATCGGCGATTGTCTCAGATTGCGTCTTTGATAGTTCATATTGTGTGATTGTCACTCGCGCGCACGAGCACCGATTTTGCCTGTGATTTCAGGCATTTGTCGGCGATTTTTCAAAACTCAGCATTAGTTGTTTATTTTTGAGTTGTGCATGGACATAATTTAAGTATTATTTATAATAGTAAACCTATTAAAACACTTTATGTCAGCTTTGTGTTTAATTAAAGAATAAATAAACTGTTACAGCTCAGAACAATGTTTTGTGTTGAAATTGTATGTTTTGTGGCAGGTAGCTGTCTAATAAGCAGCATATAGTACATCCAGATAGTTGTTCTCACAGAATGCAATAGTGCTCCACTTTGCGTTGAGCTGTCGATGAACCCTTTTGAGCTTTTTTCTGTGATAACAACCTGCTTGATGTACTTTATCACACTATTATTACACTCTCTTATGTACATACAACATTGTTCTGAGGCATAATAGTTTAATAATTCTTTAATTAAACACAAAGCCGACAGAAACAAAAATGGCTGAATGGAGTATACGCTAATCTACATGTTGTTCAACCACTCGATAGCGCTAAACAATCCAAAACAGCATTAACTGCTTATCTGGAATAATTGTATGGCTGTCTGGAATACATGATTCTGATTGGTTAGTTGCAACATTCCAACATATGCTATTCCCAGAAAACCACTGCTGATAACACAGGCCCAACTTTGTATCATGTTGACCATCACTAAACACGTTCACATAAGCTTATCGGCTATCCTGAATCAACATCGGTGTTGATCCCGGAATATCATTTTTGTAATCCATACCTATTCTCTGCCCCTAAACCCAACCATAACTGTAAATTATTCCCAAAAGCAGAGAGGAATAATAGATGTTTAACAATCATGTAGCATAAACAGTAAACATATCTCTGATTGAATAATTGGAATGTTGTTCCAGGACCACCATAGATGTTAATCCAGGAACATGTACTACTTAGTGAAATCAATTTAGTATACAGTTTATACTCCAATCAGTTGTTTTATTTCTGTCAGTTTTGCTTTTAATTAAAGAGTTATTACCCTATTCGGGCTCAGAACAATGTTTTGTGTCTAATTTGTTTTGTGGCAAGTGGCTGTGTAATAAGGCGTATACAACAGTATTTTGCTTTGTGTTGGGCTGCTGATAAGCCTGTCAGGCTTTATTATGTGATAACAACCACCTGGATGTACTTTATCCTTAACAAATCATGTAAAGTAAATGAGGATATGAATTTCAATTGGATTTAAGCTCGGTTCTTTTGGTCTGGTGTCCATGATGTTTGTGCTCAGATTGAATTTGGTTTATGCCTGGGAGAACTGTACATGGTTTGTTTTATTTTTATTTGTGTATAACTTTAAAGTTTTAGTTTTAGCTTGTTTTAGCTTGTTATCTATAAAATGCATTTTCTTTTTTATCTTTGGGGAGTTGGCATGACAAGTTGAGCGATGATACACTGCTGTTGAAAAGTTTGGAGTCAGTAAGATCTTTAAAATGCTATTTGAAGAAGCCTCGAATGGTCACCATTATTTTATCAGAATCACAGATGAAACTGTGATAATGTTTAAAGTTCCAAAATTAATTCATTATTAGTGTAATATTGCTAATATACTCATAATATATTATGATTATAATAAGTAGTAGTAGAAATAATTACAAATATAATACTGATACTGGGTACATCACGGTGGTGCAGTGGGTAGGACTTTTGCCTCACAGCAAGAAGGTTGCTGGTTTGAGCCTCAGCTGGGTCAGTTGGCATTTCTGTGTGGAGTTTGCATGTTCTCCCCGTGGCTGCGTAGGTTTCCTCAGGGTGCTCCAGTTTCTCCCACAAGCACAAAGACATGCGATATAGACGAATTGGGTAAGCTAAATTGTCTGTAGTGTATGTGTGTAAATGAGAATGTATAGGTGTTTCCCATTGATTGGTTACAGCTGGAAGGGCATTCGCTGCGTAAAACATATGCTGGATAAGTTGGCAGTTTGTTCGGCTGTGACGACCCCAAATTAATAAAGGGACTAAGCCGAAAAGAAAATGAATGAATACTGATAATGATATTATTATTTATAATAAATATAATTAAATCGAACTAATGTATTTTAAAATATGTTTTGTTCCTGTGATGATAAGCTTTGTTTGGTGCATTATTACTGGTGGTGTAATGGATCACATTTTGGCTTTTTAGTCACAGATTAGACCATTTTTCAGATCAGCCAAAAAGTGGAGGAGACTAATGTAATTTGCTTTCCATTTATTACAAAAGCAGTACTGAAAGACACTTTTGGTTTTAACAAACAGAACTTAGAACCTGTAAGTTTTGTTAAAAATAAAATGAAGAAATAATCAGCTGAATGAAAATAAATAGTCAAATATTCAGTACTGTGAAAAATCCACTATTAATACTATTGTTGCTGATAACACTAATTGTAAAAATCTAACATTATCATTTGTACAGCCCATATTTATTTTTAGTCTCATTTTCAATAAATGATTCAGTTATTCACTCATAAAACGTCATGTTTCATTGCTAGATGGATCATTTTTGAAGAATTATTCAATGGCATATTTTTTGATGGCTGGTTGTCACCACCTATTGGTTAAATAATGTAATTGCTGCCTACAGCTTTCATTTTTGAGCATCAAGTTAAATGCATATGATAGTGATTTTAATCTTTACCGTAAACATCAGTGGTTATATCTAAACTATAAACTGTTATCCCAGTACTTCTGTTATTTCACTGTTTGTAAATTAAAGACTAAATCTTTCTTGATGTTGTCGTTTTTTAAACGCAGATTTGAATGAAGCGATTGGAAGGATTAATAAACATACGCAAATCACCATCATTTATAATTTATGTTGTGTGGGTCTTGAGTTCCTAATCTTTTAATGATTAGTTGTGCAGCTTACACTGAATGCATTAATGCAGGCTAAACAAGTAGTGACAGAAAACACCTTTAATAACCTAAGAAACCCACCACATCCCTAATAGCCTACCACAGCTTCTTCCGTCATCATTGTATTTTACAGGAAAGCCTAAATGCTTTCATACATGTGATTTGAATGAGACAACAGTCAATCTCTTTGCGATCGTTACAAATGTAGTAAAGTAAAAAAAAAGTATTAATCCGCGGGTCACGTGTGTTCCAAATCGTGGGTTATGATCCGTACAAATCACACGTCAACCGTGATGCGTTTACACCCCTAATTATTACTCAGCATTATTAGTTTGATACATTTTCTTTAGATGTAACATTCAAAACAGCAGAATTTGATAATAATTGTATAATGCATACATTTTAATAATTCTGTTCATTGAATTTAATTATAGCACAAGCAGGGAGTGAAAAATGCACAGCCCAGATTTATATATAGGATAGTAATGCCTAATAATCATTAAAACATTTTTAAAAAAATTTTTTATTTAAATGAGCACAGTTCATACTATATTATAATATAATCAGACAAAAATATTTAATTCATCCTTGCTGAATTACAGTTTTTTCTCACAACACTATTTACATTTGCACAACAGTTAATGTGTTTCTCAAAACAATTCGTACAAACTGCAAAACCTAGTTGTTCATAGTACATCCATTTGTAAATACCACCATAGTTTTTCTATAACTGGATTTTATAATTTATACCTGTATAGACCTAAACTGCATTTCGTTGCCTTGTACTTGTTCATGTGTAATGACAATAAAATTGAATCTAATCTAATCTAAATAACCTGCAAAAGCTAGTCACTTGCTGAAAATGGATAGCTCGATCCTCAAAAGCATGTATTCATGTCAATGAAAGGGTCAGTGTCATCAAGATGAAAAGTCCTGACACCTTTGTTTATGAATAAGATAATCAAATGGCTTTGTTATGTTTTCATTATGACAAATTTACTCTGTCAATTTTTGCCAATGCAAAGAAGTCAGATTTTGGTGACACTTGCTGAAAGTGTTCAAGACAGCACTGTATACTATTTGCACAGCCATTTGAAAACTACAGTAAAGTTAGACATTACTGCATTCAGTGAGGTATCTGAGTACAAGACACTGAATATGTACAGTATGCTTCACATTTTCACTGCATATGCTCTTTACAATTCTCATTTATTCGCAGCATTGTGCAAAAGAATAAATACACCTTTATGCACAACAAACATAAACTCCATTTGGGTAGAGCTGTGCACAACATTGCAGTACAAATTGGAACTGAACCTACAACATACACAGGTCTGCAAATCATTCATCAATTTGTTCAATTTAGAAGACGTTTTCAGGAAGAAAAGATTTTAAAATTAGAAAATTTAATCTTGACAGATTTTGACAACTCGTTCAACATTGTTGTATGTAATGACTCAAGTAATGAAATGAGGACTTTTAGTTTTATGTGGAATGACTATTCAGCATTCACAAGTTTAGTTAATTTTGACTGACATGATATAAGCAAATGATAATGTTATAAAACAGCAGAGACTTGTAATTGATGCATGTCCAAAAGCATTTACAATTTGTTGGAAGGAATGAGAAACTGCTACTATGATCTGCACAAATGACTAATTGTTTTGAGAAATGCATTAACTGTTGTGCAAATGTAAATAGTGTTGTGAGAAATGCACTAAAGCCACTGAGAAAAACTGTAAAGTATATTAATTATTCATACTTAATTCATTATAAATAATTATTCATTATTTTTAAAACATACTTGCCGACCCTTCAACTTTTGAACTTTGGAGTAGCATTGTACGATGATAAACTATATTATTTAAAGCAATTTTAGTCACATTTTATATTCATTAGATCGTTCCATGCACTTTTTATGATCAGAGCACACAGAAAACATTTAAGGATGTTAAGATTTCAGCCGAAGCACCGTCGAGATTTTCGTCCGTTTTATTTGTCAATGACCCTTTTATAAAATATAAATGAAAATATAATGGTGGAGATCGGCCGACCACAACCGTATGAAAGAACAGAGTTTTGCAGGATGCTCCAGTGGTGGATCTAATGAAGACCACAGAGACCTCAAAGAGTCACGAGCAGCTCATGTTGAGGAATGTTGCTTTAATGCTAATATAAAAGAACATATGCCAGGCTCTCTTAACAGAACAGCCCGCTTATGAAACTTTTATCGGATGTATTTGAGGAAAAGGAAACTATTGAGTTGCCCTGAGGGAAGCTGGAGAAATGCTTTCTCTCCAGCATTTTTGTCTGCAAGAAGCATCCTTACATGACTGCTTGATGCCGACCTGTGTGCAATATAATGTACCTGCTGAGAGTTTTATATTTATTTAACCCAATACTGCGAATAGTGCAGTCGTTCGGCCTCTGAATAGTCTTAAAGGGGGCATTTGATGAAAATCTGGGCCCATATTTAAATTTTATCTTACCACTAGGAGTTCTGCTAATGTTCACAATGAATTTTAATTGAGTTTGTGATTATTTTTTTTTACACGGCTGTCTGGAATGCTTTATTCTGATTGGTCAGTCGCAACATTCCAAGGTATGTTATTCTCAGATAACAACCTAATGAATACCTTCACATCTATATTCATATGTATCTGCTTGTCTGTCACGCAACGGTTTTTGACTACTATTGTCTGTTTGCCACCATCTTGAGAATTAATAATATGTAGATTAATCTATGCTCCAGTCAATCATTCATTCATTCATTCATTTTCTTGTCGGCTTAGTCCCTTTATTAATCTGGGGTCGCCACAGCGGAATGAACCGCCAACTTATCCAGCATATGTTTTACGCAGCGGATGCCCTTCCAGCTGCAACCCATCTCTGGGAAACATCCATACACACCCATTCACACTCATACATTACAGACAATTTAGCCTACCCAATTCACCTATACCACATGTCTTTGGACCCGGAGGAAACCCACGCAACCATGGCAAACATGCAAACTCCACACAGAAATGCCAACTGACCCAGCCGGGGCTTGAACCAGCGACCTTCTTGCTGTGAGGCGAACGTGCTACTCACTACGCCACCATGGCGCCATGCTCCAATTAGTTTTATTTCTATCAGCTTTGCGTTTTTGACTGTTTGGTGCCATCTTGTGGCTGTGCAAATTAGTGCAAGTCACATGTGCAAGTTAGTGTATACTCCTTTAGCTGTTTTCATTTCTGACAGCTTTGCTTTTTTTAAATTACAGTATTACTACTACAAGTTGACTTCAAATTTTTATGTTTTGTGGCGAGTAGCCATGCAGTAAGTGGAATAAAGTGCATGCATGATGGTTGTTTTTGCAGGATAAAGCGCTTCAGGCTTATACAACAGTGCTCTGTTTCACTTCGGGCTGCTGATAAACCTGTCAGGCTTGATTCTGCAATAACAACCTCTCTGTTGTATTTTTATCCTTAAAGGGCCACGAAACCCCCTGTCTCAGCGGGGTGTTTTCACACCTCTAGTTTGGAAAAGCTCAGGAAAGTGGGTGTGTCCAGCTCTGTTTAGGTGGGAATGTCAGGAGAGAGAAAGAGGGATGGTTTTGCATATAAATGGGACTTTTCATTTGTGCACGCCCTGACTTTCAAACAAACACACAGACGCAGGGGGAGAAAGACAGTGACTGTGTTTACATGGACGTCAGTCATCCAATTATTTGCCAAATTATTAATTTGTCAACTTTACCTGCAGTTTGGCACTTTCACATTTATTAACGAACATTTCCTGCGTGTCCCCCGTGACAAACGAGATATTAAATGTTAGTAACTGCCAAAGGAGTGCAGATTTAATGGAGTATTTGAAATGCACGGCGTATAATACTGTAGTGATATTAACGTGCTGTAAACTCAGCAACAGTTCTAATCATTTGACTAAGGTCTGTCTTTAAACACTGAAAGATTATTGCAGACAAAACCAACTAACTTTGCCATCTTAATAAACAAACAAACACCACCCTCCGATCACTTACCAATCAGGTGACAGGACAATAAACACCAACTGGAGCAGTGTATTTTTTTAAAAGGAGAGAGCGGCAAATCTGGATTTCACCATTTCCAGATGCAAAAAGCTCTCAGGTAAAAATGTTTCTTACAAACGCATTTCTGTCGCGTGTCGCGTGCGCTGTAATCCATCGTGAGTCCAGCTGCGTTCTCATAGTGGGGAAATGAAAGCAAAACTTTTGTTGAAGCACATTTATAAAAGCAAGACTGAAGACTTGTGTTTCCAAACAATCCTTATTCTTCCACTTGTTTTGGCAACCTGGTGTCGCTCTGCCGTCTAAAAACTGTAACAGCTACATTCTTCGAAGCTATCATGCATATTAATGAAATAGTGCATGCTGATTGGTTTGAACAACGTCCTTGTCATGACTTAATGCCGCACGCTCGGAGACGTCAGGATGTACTCGCCAGGACAGACGTCCACTCTGCACGCTGGAGTACATGCATAGATCTCATCGGTGTGACACAGCCTTATAAATTCGTTTCAAACCGGAGGAACGAATTTGCTCGAAACAACGCAAAAACAACCAATTTTCACTTTTTGGTCAATTATATGTGTCCTAATAGTGTTTATAGCAGCGTGGGACACATATATGACTGTCAACAGCTCAAAAAAATTGTTTTGGTGTTTCATGGCCCTTTAAACATAATCACAAGAATTATATAAATGTATCTATAAAGACACATTATGCATGACAACAAGCTTCTCTCATAGATTCATGCACGAAGGACAAATCCACGTATTTGAGATTGTCAGAAATGCAAGTGTATCTGTCTGTGGGCTGCAAGACAAGAGCATAACATGAAGAGGCTTAACTTGTAAATCGGCTTTTAGCTACTATGCCCCTCGCTGCCGGAATCAGCTTCCAGAAATGATCAGATGTGCTCCAACATTAGGCACATTCAAATCAAGACTGAAAGCACATCTGTTTAGCTGTGCCTTTACTGAATGAGCACTGTGCTACGTCTGACAGATCCGACAGTTTCTTTCTTTTCTTTTTCATTCTTTTATAACTTGTTTTGACACATTTTAATCTGTTATTATCTGTTTTTTTATTATTTGTTTTTATTTTTCATTCATTCATTCTCTTTTCGGCTTAGTCCCTTTATTAATCTGGGGTTGCCACAGCGGAATGAACCACCAGCTTATCCAGCATATGTTTTACACAGCGGATGCCCTTCCAGCTGCAACCCATCTCTGGGAAACATTCGTACACACTCATTCACATACATATACTATGGACAATTTAACTTACCCAATTTACCTATACCACATGTCTTTGCACTTGTGGGGGAAACTGGAGCACCCGGAGGAAACCCATGCAACAATGGGGAGAATGTGCAAACTCCACACAGAAATGCCAACTGACCCAGTCGAGGCTCGAACCAGCGACCTTCTTGCTGTAAAGCGATCGTGCTACCCACTACGCCACCGTGGCACTCTTGTTTTTATTTTCTTATACTTTAAATTTCATTTCTGTTTATGTAAAGCACTTTGAATTGCCACAGTGTATGAAATGTGCTATATAAATAAACTTGCCTTGCCTTGTAGTAATTTAGAGGAGTAACTTGCAGTTATCAAGATCCCATTGAACCATGCGAGATGTCACAACGAGATGTTGTTGGCAAGATGGTGGAAATACTTAACAAAGAACATGGATATCCCATGCTAGCCCATGATGCCTCACAAGAGAGTTCATGAATGGGAGTAAAGCGGTTCAACTAAGCTAATGTATCGCCTGATCATGACATAATGGCGGATGCACTCTCATAAAAAAAGGTACACGATGGTACAAATAATGTTCCTTGAGGAAGAGTTTTGTACCTTTGTAAAAAATGTACCTTATATGGTACTTAAAAGACCTGTTATACTATTATACTGTTCTGCGGCTTTTATGGTACAACTGAAATAAAGGTACACAATTGTTCTCATATAAAAGGTACAAAAGTGTTGCACAACTCCTTCTTTATTACAGTATCTATGGAAATAAATATGACTGGAAAGGCAAAGTGATTTTTATGAATAATTTCCATTTTAAAACAAGAATCATCATTTAAAAGTATATATGTTTAAAGATACTTATAAATAGAATTTTTAAGTCCTATAATACAATAATACAAAACAACTGGTAAAAACATAAAACTGTAGGTATTGTAAACTAAACATTTAAGGCATTTTAATAAATGTTTCGTGAGCATTTTTTTGCTGTTTTTTGAGCTGGGACTTGACAAACAGATTCTGTTGACAACCAGAGATTTATTTCCCATCTTATAAAAAGGTGTAGGGGTGACACGGTGGCGCAGTAGGTAGTGCTGTCGCCTCACAGCAAGAAGGTCGCTGGTTCGAGCCTCGGCTGGGTCAGTTGGCATTTCTGTGTGGAGTTTGCATGTTCTCCCCGTGTTCGCGTGGGTTTCCTCTGGGTGCTCCAGTTTCCCCCACAGTCCAAAGACATGTACAGATGAATTGGGTAAGCTAAATTGTCCGTAGTGTATGTATGTGAATAAGAATGTATGTATGTTTCCCAGAGATGGGTTGCAGCTGGAAGGGCATCTGCTCCATCAAACAAATGCTGGATAAATTGGCGGGTCATTCCACTGTGGCGACCCTGGATTATAAAAGGGACTAAGCCGAAAAGAAAATGAATGAATGAATGAATGAATGAAAAGGTGTCCCCTTTAAGCAAAATGGTCCAAGCAGTTCATCTGCAATATTAATGGCAGGTGGCTGTAGTTTCTCCATCAGAACATCCTCATGAAATAGTCAGTGTGGTGTGGATTTGAAACACGCTAAAATGACCCGAACAGCGGCCCATTTTGAAAGGTGGGCTGGTTCAAAGAGTCAGAAACAGTCGAAGCGTCAACTACATGAGCACTTTATTCAAGCTGACTGCAACTTGGCTTTTAATCAACCCCTGTTCCTCGGGCCACTGGAAATCAGAAAAGCATGCACCATTTTCTGAGGACTAGATGGAGAGATGCAAAGGGAAAAAAAGAGGCAATCTCTAAGGAGAAAATAGGCTCGCTAGGCAGTCAACCTGTAAAAAAAGGGAACAAGGGTTGTGTGACATCCTTTTAGAATTGTGCATGCTTAAAATGGGCCTATATGAAGTATTTATGAAGCGGAGAGGTTGGGATGATGTAAACCTAAATTAGGGCAGGCGTTTCAGTGCTTTGCTGTGTTTACATTTGTTATGTGCTCTTCATCAGATACGTGCCCACTCCGGATGACGTGGAGATGTATAAATCACATAAAGGAGATTCAGCCGAGCTGCATGTGGTGGATCAGTACATGATGGAGGTAAAATCACAGCATCCACTCATTTACATTTGCAAAGTATTTTGGCCCTCCTGTGAAATTTCTTTTTGAAATAATTCCCAAACTATGTTAAACAGAGCAAGGAATTTTTCACAGTATTTCCTATAATATTTCTTATTCTTATTTGTTTTATTTCTGCCAGAATAAAACTAGTTTTAAATTAGTTTTAAACCATTTTGGTGACAGTGCTTACCACTGAGCCACCGTGTCGTCATATTCATTAAATTACTAACTTTAATTAATATATTTAATTTTGATCAATGACTATTTAAAAAATAACAACCCTATAAACAAACAAACCAAAAAAAACTATAAGCTAAAAAAAAACTTTAGCAATTTAGCTCACTCAATTTAGCTCACTCAGTTTAGCTTACTCCATTTAACTTAGTAAATTCAGCTTACTCAATTCAGCTTACTAAATTTAGCTTTCTCAGTTTAGCTTACTCAATTTAGCTTACTCAGTTTAGCTTACTCAGTTTAGCTTACTCAATTTAGCTTACTCAGTTTAGCTTACTCAGTTTAGCTTACTCAATTTAGCTTACTCAGATTAGCTTACTCAGTTTAGCTTACTCAATTTAGCTTACTCAGATTAGCTTACTCAATTCAACTTATTCAGTTCAGCTTACTCAGTTTAGCTTACTCAATTCAGCTTACTCAATTCAGCTTACACAATTCAGCTTACTCAATTTAGCTTACTCAGTTTAGCTTACTCAATTTAGCTTACTCAGTTTAGCTTACTCAATTTAGCTTACTCAGTTTAGCTTACTCAATTTAGCTTACTCAATTCAGCTTACTCAATTAAGCTTACTCAATTAAGCTTACTCAATTTAGCTTACTCAGTTTAGCTTACTCAATTTAGCTTACTCAGTTTAGCTTACTCAATTTAGCTTACTCAGTTTAGCTTACTCGATTCAGCTTACTCAATTCAGCTTACTCAATTTAGCTTACTAAATTTAGCTTACTCAATTTAGCTTACTCAGTTTAGCTTACTCAGTTTAGCTTACTCAATTTAGCTTACTCAAATTAGCTTACTCGATTCAGCTTACTCGATTCAGCGTACTCGATTCAGCTTACTCAATTAAGCTTACTCAGTTTAACTTAGTTTAGCTTACTCAATTTAGCTTAGTCAGTTTAACTTACTCAGTTTAGCTTACCCAATTTAGCTTACTCAATTTAGTTTACTCAGTATAACTTACTTAGTTTAGCTTACTCAATTTAGCTTACTCAATTTAGTTTACTCAATTTAGTTTACTCAATTTCGCTTGCTCAATTCACCTATAGCGCCGGAGCACCCGGAGGAAACCCACACAAACACGGGGAGAATATGCAAACTCTGCACATAAATGCCAACTGACCCAGCCGAGGCTCGAACCAGCGAGCTTCTTGCTGTGAGGTGATTGTGCTATCCACTGCGTCACCGTGATGACCCCCCCCCACACACACACAAATTCTATAATATCAAATATTATAGTTATAGAATTTTTATATACACCCTATATATATTTTATCCTATTATAATTTATAGCCTATAACATAAAAAAATAACAAACCAATAAGCAAAAAGGTGGTTTATTTAGCTAAATTATGACATGTTTCCATCATATTCGTGAGTTTCAGTCATACACATTCAACAGATCTCATCTAAAATCCAGCCAATGATGTATGTCCTAAGGCCAAATACTCACACATATATATTTTAAGGTTAAGACATTTATATTTGACATGTTTTATGTATTATGTATCTCACATATTTGATGCATTTTAAGTGACCACCACAGCTGGAAGGTGTTCCAGTAAGACATCATTATACAGGACTCAATATTCAGCAGTAATATCTACTGAGAAATCCAGAAACACTAAACATGACTTGTTTACATCCTCAATTCTCAAGCTTTGGAAAGGACTGGTGTTCTGTCAAATTTTACCAACCTTGTCAGATTGTCCTACCTCCCATTTAAAAATTAGGCAGCACTTTTATGCTACTAATAAGATTTTACCACCAGTGTTTAATGTGATGTGGTGTGATATGAAGCTGTAATATGGCCCTACCCTACCCCAATCCCTAATCCCAACCTCAGAACCGTTCAAACACAGTGTTGGTAGCATAATCTGATGGGTAGGATAAAATGGCAGGACGCTCGCTCTGTGATTAATGCTTCACAAACACATGTCCAAGAGTTGTTAAAATGACTAAAGAAACTGAAGACAGAAAATGATATAGATTCTCCTATAAAACCCTTAATCAAGTGGTTTGGTTTATTCTTAGTGTGAAGATGAAGGTTAAGAATTCAAATAAATAAGCTGTCAAATTAAATCCTCTCATGCATTCTTTACATAATGAGGATCAAATTAATTCGATGCACTTTTAGACACATGAAAACATGGCCATATACATATAACCAAGCCTAGCTCACTTAAATCTATATGTTTAATCTATATATATGTTGGTATCTGTGAATAAATAAATAAATAAATAAATAGAAATAGAAATAGGGAGCAAAACAGTGGCTCAGTGGTTAGCACTGTCACCTCACAGCTAGAAGGTCGCTGGTTCGAATCCTGGCTGCGTCAGTTGACAATTCCTCGTGTTGTAGTGGGTTTCCTCCGGGTGCTCCGGTTTCACCCACAGTCCAAAGACATGCACTATAAGTTAATTGAATAAACTAAATTATCTGTAGTGTATGTGTGTGAATGCAAGAGTGTATGGGTGTTTCCCAGTGCTGGGTTGCAGCTGGAAGGGCATCCCCTGTGTAAAACATATGCTGGATAAGTTGGTGGTTCATTCCGCTGTGGCAACCCCTGATAAATAAAGAGACTAAGCTGAAGGAAAATGAATGAATGAATTTAATGAATATTTTACTTGTTTTATCTCAAACCTCTAAGCAGCCCTTCCACTGCATACGACAAACAACAAGCGACAGACCGGAAGTCATTTATTTCCAATGGAGAGTAGACGGGAGCTGCGTGGGGTTCCGATCATCTGCGTATGTGGAAAATTCGGATTCGTTTTGAGCCGTGGATCCGTTAAAATATTTGAACTCCTGCGGCTAGACTGTATACGATGTATTCCAGTGTTGTCCAAGCAGGTCTATGCGCACGAGATGAGAAATAGGAGATTTTCATTATTTTTTTAATCAGAAAAAAAAGTCTATATTAAAAAAAAATTAGATTCATAAATGAGGAATACAAAATATAATTTTTAATGTTGTCTCCACATTCTCTCCAAAAGTTTTTGTGGTCTGAGCTTGTAGTATTCATTCAACCATGGTGAATGCACGGAGAATAAAGGCTCTTTTTGCACTTTACGGACACCATGAGAATCATCTTCCATAGTGCGCGACAACACTGAAAATTCTGTGCGACTGCCACAAGGGGGTGTAATCCGACAGTCGTGTCCAAATGTCGTGTGCAGTGGAACGACAGCTTAAGCAGCCGTTATTTGCCATTTGCCAGAATTTGCCATTATCATCATTCATATAATGCAAAAAGGACTGTAAATTCTGGAGACAAAAATACATTTTTTTTAAATCCAAAGAAAATGTTTAAAATAAAAAGACGACGTTTAGTCAAATGCACACAAAATTCTACCAATCTTTTTTTTACATTGTCATTATTTTCCTAAAAAATGTCACCAGTATTCTCTGAAATGATCACGTGCTTAAAATAAAAAAACAATATTGTAAAAACTTTCAAATGTGAAAGATTAAAATTCTATTAAAAATGTTTGATTTATTCATTATGCATTTTAATATTAATTTATTTTCATATGTTTTAATTTTAATTAGAATATTTTATTGTATCTTTTATATTTATTAATTTTATTGTTTATTATTTATTATATTTACTAATTGCTTAAAATACTGAAGTACAACATTAAGAATAACAATAGCAATGGCAGTGAACATAATAAATTATTAAATGATTAATTATTTATTTGATAATTATATAATTATTAAAATTAGCATGAAAATACAAAAAAGAATGCTTTTTAAATAAAACACGTAACTGTCAATTAAAGGGGTGGCCCAGAGTGTATTTTTAAGGCTTGGTTGTGTTTATAAGATGCAAAGCAATGTGTGCTCATGCTTCAATTGTAGAAAATCAGGTTATTTTTTCTTATATCTTACTGTGATTGTATACAGCTACTCTGCCAATGTGAAAAAGTCATATTTCCTAGTTTCTCCAAAAGTCCTCCCTCAAGAGGCTCTGATTGGTCATCTAACATAATGTGAACTGTTAGTCAGTGTAGCCATATCAGTTTGAGCCTGAATCTGACAGAAAATGAAGAGGACATAGCTAAACCTCTAGCCTGCTCGCTAAAATAACATCTGACAAGTCTTTCACATATATTCGGAATAAGCATGTGTAAGTAATATAAAATGTTTTCATATCTTTTTGCGAGTTTATTATTTGAGATGTAGAACGCACTGAAAGTGTCCACATAGAAAGACACTGCAGATAGTAGGTGTTTACAGCGGTTTGACTGATAACTATGCATTTGTAGCTAAATTGTTAACGTTACCAAAAAGCATTTCCCATAGTTTACATCCTTGAAAGCAATAATGTCTTCAACTTTATCATATCATAATCTTTTGCACATTTTTGCCTTTTGACTCTTGATGTGAAACATGGACATTTTCAGCTCTTAAGATTGCTCTGTATGCACCTGGGCATGTGCAAGGCTTGTCTCTGCATATCTTGATGATATCTCTGGTTTCTCCCTCAGATGTGCAACATACCGAACCTTAGCGCTCACCTGGACCTGCTGCTCACCATGCGAGAGCTGCCCATCAGCATGGAGGACCTTACACCGGTCAGACCCGCATTACAAACACCTCATCTGCACCCGTCACTCATCTTTCTGACAGTCTGTCTCTCTTTCTTTCTCTCTGAACTCTTGCACACACTCAGAATACACTGCTGGTCTCGCATGCATTCATTTCAGATGCACAAATACTCGAAAGAGTACATTTTTTGATGCATTTAATACTTTTAAATTATGATAAGCAGCATGATAGGCCTGTATCAGCATATAGGGCTCATATATTATCTGTCTATCTATCTATCTATCTATCTATCTATCTATCTATCTATCTATCTATCTGTCTGTCTGTCTGTCTGTCTGTCTGTCTGTCTGTCTGTCTGTCT
>CAIGQQ010033479.1:82030-94237 GCA_903798035.1 Danio albolineatus | reverse complement strand
AGATGTCAAGGAGATCCTTTTGGGAAAACGCTTTTTTACACTGGCACAATAAGAGGTGCACTTCGGTACAAGGACATTATCTTCTTCCATTTTTAGTTGATGGTAATATGCATGTGGGTGTTGAATTGTCAAACCTCGCTCTTGCTCTGGCCTTGGGCAAGGTATTGGTATTCAAAGATGCGTGCATGAGCGTGCATAAACTCTCCCAAATGCACACTCACGCCCAAGATAAATATTTGTTTACTTGCTTCTCTGAAATTTGGACCCTCCGGTCAAATGGGACGTTTGATTGAGGATATATGACCAGTCATTTTCCCAAATCTCTGCATGGTTGCCTATATAGACGACTTTTAAGGAAGTGTCCTGACTATTGTTATACTTTAAAGCAGAGATGCCCAAAGTTGGCCAATTGTAGCCTTTGATTTGGCCCGCCTTCCCATCTGAAAAGGGAGAATGATGAGGAGGTGGTTAGGACGAATGCCTTTGACAGAGATCATCATTTCGAATTTGTTTATTTGTTTTATTGCTGAGCTACAAACTGAATTAAATTATTAAATTAAACGTTATAAATTTAAAATGTAAGATATCTGCGAGAAAGTCAAGGTAAAGGCAGGAGCAGCTCAACTAATGTATTCCATGTTGAACTCCATTGTATTATAAATGGGATTAATTATGTTTTTACTGTTAAAGGTTTTTTTTTTTTACAGTGTACATAAAAAACTGAATGCAATATTTTAAAACTTTAAAATAATTTCAACATAGTCCATAATTAATATCAGCATAGTCCACAATAAAAAAAGATTTATTATGAAATAAACTTTTCCCTATTAATAGAACGATTAAGTAAACCTAAACAACAATTAATTAAAAATCAATATAGAATGTTTTAAATAGAAGAGGGTTCTTTATCCCACTTTTTAATTTAACTCTTTAATTTCTGGAGATATATTTTTGATTTCTTTTTTAAGGTTAAGCTGGACCATTGTCTTGCGATTCTTGGATATTCCCAGTAACTTACGTTTTTGATGGGCCTAACTCTTTCGGGGAAAAAAAGGATACTTTTAAACTGGAAAACATCCGACCCTCCATGTTTCAAAGAGAGGATGGGTGAATTTTATCAAGTCATTCAGCTCGAGAGGAACCAAACCAAATTCTCAACAATTTCAAACTGTATGGCAACCATTTCTGGATTTCCTCAAAACTGATTAGTGCTAGGCCAATAATCTATTCTAACAATTGATCATACTCTGATAATTACATTTGAACATTATGATTGCTTTGATTGGTAAATATCCCCATTTTTTGTTATTTATTCACTTTAATTAATTTATTTTTATTTTCTGATTTATCGCTGGGGTTGCTATGTTTCTACAAGTGGGTTTTCTACTGTTTTGTATTTAAAATAAAGAAAAAAAGCTTAAATAAAATATTAAAAAAACAAAAATCTATATGAAATTTCAAGCAAAAATCAAGCAAAATCTCTAAATAGTTACATCCATCAATCTAAGAAATAATGACAACATCAAAACTAATATCTAGATCAGTCTTTAGGCTTTCATTGATAAGAAGTCAAGGAAGGTCTTGTTCCTCAAGTTGTGTTACACCTTGTAAAAAGTAGTGCATTATGCAGATCACTAGATTACAGAACAATTGTACCATCTTTTTCCAAGTGCAGGTGCATAATGAAACTTTTTCCCTTCTTTTTTCATCCCCAGATTTCTCAGCTACGTGGCAACAACCGTAAGTTCACCTTGCTGCATGCCCTTGTGGAGCAGATCATGTTGCGAGACCCACGTTTGGCCACTTTTTTCCTGGAGCTTGCAGAATTTGAGACAGTTCCCGGTGGTACTATAATCAAAATTTCATTGGGTGTGATAGATGTTTCGGGGGCTGATTTGATTGAATGCCTTCTGATTGTGTGTTTCTGTGGTTTCCCCTGCAGCTTCGGTTAAAGGTCTGACAGCGGAGGTGGACGGTATGTGGACACTTCATCTGATGGCTTTTGAGATGATTTTTCTGCATCAAACTTGATTTTACATGTGCACTGCAAAAAATAACCGAGTAATGTAAGAAATAAATGAACAATTTAAGAAGATACAGACTAGAAACAAGTCAAATGATCAGCCAGTGCAGTAAAATAATTATACTTGGAAAGTTTTCTTGAAATAAGTAGAGTTATCAAACAGGAGAAATCCTCCTAATTTAACAATTATCATCATATATTGTATATAAAGTGGTGTGAAAAGTGGTTGCCCCTTACTGATCTTATTCTTTTGTAAGTTTGTCACACTTTAATATTTCAGATCATCAAACAAAGAGAATTATTAGTCAAAGATAACACAAGTAAACACATCATGCAGTTTTTAAATGAAGGTTTTTATTATTAAGGGAAAATAAAACACAAAAGTAAATAGTCCTGTGTGAAAATGTGAGTGGCCTAGTCAAAGTCCTGACCTTAATCAAATTGAGATGCATGACCTTAAAGAGGCGGTTCATTCTTGAAAAACCCTCCAATGTGGCCGAATTACACTGATTCTGCAAAGAGGAGTTAGCCAAAATTCCTCCACTGTGCTTGAGCAGACTTATTGCAAGTTAATGAAAATACTTGATTGCATTTGTCGCTGCTAAGGGAGGCTTGTTTATGTTATCAGTTTAAAGCTGGATTTATACTTTCGTCTGGCGCCGCATCACGCGCCTCCGCTGAGTGCATGTGCACCTCGCGAAATGGACGAGGCTTTTATACTTGCCGCGTTCGCCGTTGTGATATTCTTTAAAACGACAGGTGGCGCTCAAATAAAACTGACCGTAAAGTCAGACAGATAAACAGAGAAGTTGAAAGTTTCAGGAAATACGTCATATCATTATATCGATCAAGATTTTTAAACTAATTATTTTTATTGTTTTAATAAATTGTTTTAATGATTATAAAGATTTTTATAACCATAAAAAAATTTAATCAAACTTTGATGCATCACTTGCTTTTGTTCTTATCTCGGACAGTTCTTCCTACTATAATTTATTAAAATATTAAAGACAACAGAACATGGGTTGCTCTGCTATTTTTTATTATGGCAAGAATAAAAGCAAAAAAGTTTGAGTCAAATGTTTCTTTTTAATTATCAAAGACATAATTGGTCCCTAATTATAGTTTTGTTACTTGTAATATATACATCAGTGTTAAACCTATGAATGGTGGAAAAACATATTCTGTAATTGGTCTCCACTTTTGCCATGGTCTCTTTGGCTTTAACAAACTCATGCCTCAGGTTTTTCCATACCTTTTAACAAAAACTTTCCTCCTTTCCCACTGCTGTTGCAATTTCTAGCCAAGAATTATTGAAAACCTGGTTATCTCAATGATCACTGATCATGAATATGTCTGACAGTCGTACGTGTTTCAGACAAAATCTCTTCAAAGTATTTCATATTCAACTCAACTCAGACGCGGCGCCACGCACACTGTTTGCTCGAATTTCAAAAAATACCATGTGCTCCGCCAGCCGAAACTCCGCGATGACCCCATATTTGCCGCGCGCACTAAAGCGAACTAGCGGATGCGTCGAGTATAAACCAGGCTTTAGGGGGCAAACACTTTTTCACACATGGCGATGTAGTTTTAGATTTCACACCACTGTATATATACTGTCATAAAATAAGCCAAAACATTTAAACTTACTGTAAAACAAGATTATTGCATGAGTTCAGATGTAAGTGTCTCGAAGTGTCGTCTGGAATTTTCTTCTAAAAGTGTATTTTTCTCAGGCTCAGGTTTTACATTTATGGCAAAGAATATATTATTTTCATCATCTTTAAAGTAAAATACCTGAACATATACATAGGAGTCTAAGAGAAGTACTCGTTTTAGAAGAAAATGTCAGACGGCACATAGGTTTCTACATCTGAACTCTGAATGTTGTCCACAATTTTTCATTCAAACTAAGACTTGACAATAGTTACAATGCAACATTTTAGTTTGTTGCTTCTCAAAATACTGAAGCGTACTGCAACAAAATATAGTCTAATGTGTTTTCCCACTAAAGAACAAGTATGATTGAGCATTTTTTTTAATGAGCAAGCTTAAAATAAAGTCTTAAAAAACAAGTCTGCTCTTAACCCTTATGTGCTGGGGATGTTTTCAACCACTCAAGGGTGATTTTGAGCCTTAATTTGGCCACAAATTTTTCTGTTTCAGTAAATGGAATGATTTTTGATGTCAAAACTTATTTTGACATATTTTAAGTGGATTATCTTAGAAAAATGCTTTGAGCATTTTCTAAAACTCAATACACTTTAGGCAAATTTACTACCCCTTCGTTATGTTGGGGACTGTTTTTGCCCCATTGATTTTCATTATAATGCCATTTTTTTAATGCAAATCCATGACACCATATAATCATGCATTCATGATTGTTGCTGGTTTTTCCTGTTGGGAAGAGGAAAATATACTAATTTCTACTGTTTATCATTAGTTGCAGTGCACAAAAAAGCGTAGTTTCTGGATAAAAATTGTATGGTTATATGGTGTAGGGTGTGTGTAGGTTATATGGAGTAGGGTATATCAAGTTGCCTTGATAAGTTTGAGAAAATAAAAAAAATGCAACTCAGCTCTTAGACACATACAGTAGTAAACATACTGTAGTAAGTGTATTTATGCATGCACATAAATGGTTAACTACATAGAACTCAGTAACTTGTTTGCACAGGCCTATTTAAAGGGTTAACTGATGATCGACAGTAAAAATGTAAAGCTTTACCTTTTCCCAACAGGGAAAACACCAACAATCACGAATAGATCAGAATCAGAATCAGTTTTATTGCCAGGTGTGCTTCACACACACAAGGAAGTTGCTTTGGCTACAGAAGCTTCCAGTGTACATAAAGTGACAACACAGAATAAATATTAAAAAAAGAAGAAGACGATAGACATTAAACAGAGATGCAGTCAGTCCAACGATCTGGATGTTGAAAATAGATGATTATTTGGTGTCATGGTTTTTCAATCAAAAAATTAGTTATCAGCCACGAGCATAACAAAAGAGTAGTCAATTTAAACAGTACACAAGGGTTAAATTATGTTTCTGTTTGAAATTAATCTAAATTTACATTTAAAATACATACCTAACTAACTTAATTTTTATTATGTATGAAAAAAACATAAATCTTGGAAACAATCCCAATAATCTTACACAATCTGATCTGAAATAGTTTTGTTTTCTTAAAACACGATCAATACCAATTTTGGGCTAGAAATAAGATTGCAACTCTTGACTAGTCGAGGAGTTTTTGCAGTGTAGATGTCAAGGTTTTAAGAAAGCGATGCTTGATTGGGCACGTTTTATTTCAGAAGATCAACAGTCCCTTTCAGTGTAATATTCAAGTGTGGTCAAGCATTTCATACGTTTTATAGCTTCTTCTTTTTTTTAATCAGCTGTGCGGTACATTCAGACCTGTTGCTGCTTGGCTTGCTTGTGCATTAATGCAGAAAGGAATGGCAATTTTATTCATAGAGTGTGTAGCGGGTGGATTATAAATGTGCTCCAAAAGAGATTTTCACTCTTTGTCACCATTTAGTTGTGAGGAATGAATTTCAGAAGGTCATCCAGTACAGGAAGGCACATAAACGGAAAAACATGGCCAATCAGCAAATCAAGTTCTTCCAGGACATGAAGGTAATTTACAGATTTGTCTCATTGTGTTTGTTTGTGTCAGATCTGCTTGGCTTATGGTATAATAAATAGATTTGCACATATATAATATATATATATTGCGATCATGATTTTCGAAAGTATTACATTCCACTTTCATTCCACTGCAACTCAGTGAGGAAAAAAAATTATCTTTGATTTTTTTTTTGGGGGGGGTCAACCGTCCCTTTAAGGGGACAAGCCCTATCACAATGCTTTTATGGTGCTTTAAAGACAATTTTTGTGCTCATTTCAATCAAATGTGACACTCGAAACTATTTGCTTTTATTATAAAAAAAACCCAAGAACCCAATGCGCTGTATCATTCCAGTGCAACTCATTGACAAAGAAAGTTAATATTTCATGTTTCATTTTTGGTTCAGCTGTCTCTTTAGGCGGACAAGCCCTATCACAATGCATTTATCATGCTTTAAACGCATTATTTTGTGTTCTTGGCAATCAAATGTGAAACTCGAAACTATTTGTTTTCATTATTTTAACAGCAACAAAAAAAAAATTCATCCAGGATGTTCTTCAAAAGACCTTAAAAGCGCTGAATCATTCAACTGCAACTTCTTTATAAAGAAAATTACATCTTGGTCCAGGGGCTCGTTTTCCGAAAATCATCGTTAGCCAACTAAGGTTGCAAGTTCTGTTGTTACAAACATAGTTCATTGATTTGACATTTCCAAATCCGTCATTTCAATGAACATTGAGCAAAATGCGTCGCAATTGTGCACTTGCAACTACATCTCTGGAGCTGTAGTTAGAAACATAGTTCCTGGCTGTGTTCTATTCCCAGTTATCCCCCTATGCCCCATTCGTTTAGAACATTCTAACATTTAAATTTGGAATTATTATTTTAAAAAAGCATTAAAGTCATCACTCTTAGGTGTAATTTGCTTTAAAAGCATTTTTACAGTTCAGTTTTAGCGATCTTTATGTTTACAATTGTGCTCCTTTCCCAGTGCACTTTGAAAAATTTATGTCATTTTGAACACAGCCAAGCGGAATTTATGTTATGCCTCCAAAGCTAGTATATATTTTTACAGTCATTGCAAAAAAAAAACAAAACAAACAAAAACATAGCATGCGTTAATGCTTTTATTTTATGAAATGTAGAAATGTACCCTACTGTATGACATGGGTCTGTTGGTTTGAACATTTCTCCAATGGTTTGCATGTGTCAAATTTTAAAAGTAGACTTTTAAAAAACTAAAAAATAAATAAACGACATCCTTATTATCCTTTTTTTTAATTATTATTAAAGTAGGATTTTTTTTCATTTCCTAATAAATAATACATAATAAATAAAATTTCTTATTAAATAGCCTCATTATTTATTTATTTATATATGATTTATATATGATGTTACAATATGTGTTAGCTTTTGTAAGTGGTTTTATGTTTTAGAATAGAATATGTAATGTTCTCAGTAATATTTGTAAAGGAAACACAGGCCCTGTATGTGCCGTTTACATATATTTCAGTTAATATAGAAAACGAGTGCATGTTTTTACCAAAACTAATATTAGATTTTTTTTAAAATGCATGTAAAACAATATAATTTGCACAAAGAAATTCCGGGGTTCTTCTCTAAAGAAGTAGTTACTCCACCCCGTAATAAGAGCATCATTGTGGGCGTTTTACGTTACAGAGAAACTACGGGTTTTCAGAAACACTCGTCACTACATCATTCTTTTCCCAAACGATGCATCCTACTATGATAGTTCAGCCACGAGTTACGTTGTTGTTTGGGAAACACACCCCAGGATGTTCTTCACAAGACCCAATGCGCTGTATCATTCAACTCACTGGGAAAGAAAGTTAATCTTTCATTTTCATTTTTGGGTCAGCTGTCCCTTTAAGAGGACAAGCCCTATCACAATGCTTTTATAGTGCTTTAAACACAATGCGTGTGCTCTTTTCAATCAAATGTGAAACTCAAAACTATTTGCTTTCTTCATAAAAAAAAATTACATTTTCGTTCAGCGTGTTTTTCACAAGAACCCCAATGCGCTGTATCATTCCAGCGCAACTCATTGAGAAAGAAAGTTAATCCAGATCATATAAAGCACAGGCCACAGTGAGCTTGTTGTCTGAAAGCTGTAGGAAAGCCTTTTCTGGTTGGAAAGAAATATCGATGATCAAACTCTGATAGCGCTGAGAATGCCAGCTCTACCTCTTCAAAAACGGAAGAAAAAAAAGCACAGCCTGTAACTCCTGCTTTTCCTTTATCTCCGGCTCTAGACGGCCATCCAGAAACACGAGGCCGATCTCCGACAGCTGATGAAGAGGTGCGAGGAGATGAGGAAGCTCTACACTGACATATTGGTAATCTTTGAGTTATTATTTCAATATCTCTTCTGTTGTGCTGCTTTGGAGAGACGGATGGGTCAGAATCTGGAGATTGGCCTTTCCCTGCTTATCTGGGCCAGGTGGAGGCTGGGAAGGGGAATTTATATTTTTGACCATCCATTCATCAAGGTTACGCAGTTTTTTGTTCTCACTGTGAGGGACACGAGGCTGGATGGAGATTGAATTATGATTAGGATTCTCCGTGATGTTCATGGTTTGTTTATAACGCTAAATATGTGATGAGCACAGCAGAGCCAAAGGGGTGTTGGCAACAACAACAAAAAATTTGAAATCCGATGTTTTGTATTGGATTTAGTTTTTCTGTTGACTTTTTTTGGGCTTATTATCTAGATGCAGAGTCTAAGTGCTATTTCACAAACTAATTTCGAGAGGAGCACGTGATATGATAATCTTCAGCTGATCCCTATCGCTAATCATTAGCTAGCCTATCAGACCATTCCAAAACTACTTTAAATATCCGGACTAAGGCCCCGTTTACACTAGTGCGTTTTCGTTTTAAAACGCATAAGTTTTGCTACGGTTACGCCATCCGTCCACACTGCGCCGGAGTTTTCGAGGTGCGAAAACGGAGCGTTTTGAAAACGCTGGAGAGGCCGTTTCCATTCTAAAATGCTGTTGTTGCGTCTCAGTGTGGATGGAGGGAAACGGATATCTTTGAAAACAGAGGCGTGGCTGCTGAGATCCGATACGTGATTGGGGATTTGGGTCATTGCGTATCCTTTCCTTATTCGTCGAGCGCACATGGCTATGACGTCACCGGCAGACAGCAGACCAGTCTTCACTGTAAACACTGCATTTTCGATAGCCATGGATGTTTTATATTCATTTGTTACTTTAAGTAACAACTCGACCTCGTCGTCTGTCCTCAAAAAGACCTCTCTTGCTTTCTTTGCCATCGCGTTCATCGTTCAACCAGCGTTTGTTGACTAACAATAACCAAACGCCGAGCGAGACACGTGCTTCTTGTTTATACTTGAACGCGCATGCACAGAGTGCGCGAATGGTGCGTGAATGGTCACGTGATATACGTTTCTGGTGGAGGGAAATCTGTTGAGATCCGCTAGGGTTGACGCAGATCGTTTTCATGCTAAAACGCCGTTTTTAAACTAAAACGCACTAGTGTAAACGGGGCCTAAACTTCATTCCATATCTTCGTTTTTGGGCGGTTCAGCGGCCACAGGCTTAAGTCTAATTGAGCCAGCCGGCACTCCCTGCGTGGAGTTTTGCATGTTCTCCCTGTGTTTGCGTGGGTTTTCCCCGGGTCCTCCGGTTTCCTCCCACAGTCTAAAAAACATGCAACAGTCACAAGCACTTAACTTTTCTTACTGAAACAATCAAAACCTCACACTAGTTATAGTACAAACGGGGGGCACTCGAAAAACACCTGATCTCGTATCCCTCCTAACGCTCATTGACCAGGCGGGAACCTTGGGCTCATCTATCGCCGAGCTCAGGGTTCTCTCCGGGGACAGCATGCCAAACCTGCTATCTTAGTCGAGCATATCTAATGCTAGTGTGAACTCTTGAAAGAGCATTGCGCAAAAGCATTAAGGGCATGTCCGAAGCCACTTTTGCTATTTTAAGGACAGAAAAATGAGCTTTACATCCCAGCGCATGGTCTAACAGGGTTGTGCTTATTCTCTTAATAAGTTATGGATGTGTTTTGAGCATAACGTGCATTAAACCAATCAGTCTCGTCTCACATTCCCTTTAAGAGTCAATTACATTTGCTATTTATACGGCGGACTTTGTAAGTGGAAAAACTGAACTCTTCACTAGCGAGATCAGTAACAGACCATCTGCAGCGACGATAAAGAATGAGCCTCCTCCATTCGGCCTCTTTACTTTCTCGTTAGTTTACTTTTACTTTTTACTTTACTTCTTTACTTTTGTGGCTAAGGAAGACATTCATTAGCCTACATATTTAATTTCATTTGTTAAGCACAATGATTTTTTCTAAACTATTTCTAAATTCAGTTTTAATTTCCAGCAGATGAATAAATGAACATTAATAACGAAGTGTGGTCAAAAAACTGAGTTATATTCAAACACACGTCCTATTATTATGTCCCATAAGGAGATGCATACGTCTCCCAAACCCAACAGGTGGACAAATCTAAACATTTTTATTAAAGCAAATATAAATATGCGAATAATGAATAACACGGCTAATAATAATAACATTATACAAATTGTCATGAATGCAAATTGTCATGAATGAAATGGAAAAGCCCCCCGAGATGAATTTATGGAGGCAGTGGTTTTTATATTTATGTAGAAAATAATCATTTTCGTAACATTTTAATCTTTAATTTTTTTATTTTGTAAAGATGTTTGTGTGTTGCTGTACATCCTGTGTGTAGGCAATGTGTGAGCTTTTGGACATGCATTGGCGCATAACTAACACGCTCTGAGCTGGACTTTAGATCACCTTTTAGTTGGTCAATGACGAGGTCTATTTCAGATTCGAATGGCAATGCACCAACAATGCACACCTCCTTTATAGACTGGCACACTCATGAGTCCACATGATAGATTTGCTATTTAAACAACATGGTGCAAAACATCAAAATTAAAGTAGCAACATATCGCGCCAACACGACTTGTGCCTTATTGTGACGGGTGAATGATAGGGCCCTTTGTTTTAACTGTACTGAAAAACTCATTAAGTGGTGTCACAGTGGTGCAGTGGGTAGCACGATCACCTCGCAGCAAGAAGGTTGCTGGTTTGAGCCTCGGCTGGGTCAGTTGGTATTTCTGTGAGTTTGCATGTTCTCCCCGTGTTGGCGTGGGTTCCGTCTGGGTGCTCTGGTTTACCTCAAAAGTCCAAAGACATGTGCTATAGGTGAATTGTGAATGAGTATTTATAGGTGTTTCCCAATACTGGGTTGCAGCTGGAAGGGCATCATTCATTCATTCATTCATTCATTCATTCATTCATTCATTCAGGCATCATTCATTCATTCATTCTTTTAGGCTTAGTCCCTTTATTAATCCGGGGTCGCTGCAGTGGATGCCCATCCAGCCGCAACCCTACACTACCTACTGCGCCACCGTGTCGATTGATGAATGAATGATTAAGTAGACACTGTATGGAGGATAGAACAATAAGGATAATAAATAACTAGTTAAAAACGACAAGAGAAAGGAAAAGTTTTTAAAACCCATAATCTTATTCACCAAGGTTGTATCGATCGATGACAATAATAAAGATATTTTACAATGTATAATGAAAAATATACAGGGCTGTCTCTGTATATTTCACAACTTATGAACTTTCCAACATAATACCATAAAAATAAAATGTTTGATATAAAAAAATGGCTTGGAAAACAAAAACATGAAAATATATCATAAACTATAAGGCCTATATTTAGTGTACACTCACCAGCCACTTTATTAGGTACACCTTACTAGTACTGGGTTGGACCCCCTTTTGCCTTCAGAACTGCCTTAATCTTTTGTGGCACTGGAAATAATCTGGAAATATTCCTCAGAGATTTTGGTCCATATTGACATGATAGATACAGTTGCTGCATGTCCATGATGCAAATCTCCCATTCCACCACATCCCAAAGGTGCCCTGTTGAATTGAGATCTGGTGACTGTGGAGACCGTTTGAGTACAGTGAACTCATTGTCATGTTCAAGAAACCAGTCTGAGATGATTCACGCTTTATGACATGGTGCGTTATCCTGCTGGAAGTAGCCATCAGAAGATGGGTACACTGTGGACATAAAGGCATGGATATGGTCAGCAATACTAGGCTGTGGTGTTGACACGATGTTCAGTTGGTACTAATAGGCCCAAAGTGTGCCAAGAAAATATCCCCTACACCATTACATCACCACCAGCCTGAACCGTTGATACAAGGCAGGATGGATCCATGCTTTCATGTTGTTGATACCAAATTCTGACCCGACCTTCCAAATGTCGCAGCAAAAATCCAGACTTAAAATCGAGAATTAAAGACAAAACATTAGGCCTAGTTAAAAAAAGAGACTTTATCTTACCACCAACTGCTTTGCACTAAAAAAGTTCATGTTCTCAGGTGGCTGAAAAAAAACCACGCACACACACACACACACACGCACACGCACACACACACACACACACACACACACACACACACACACACGCACAC
>CAIGQQ010033479.1:61582-81757 GCA_903798035.1 Danio albolineatus | reverse complement strand
TCTCTCTCTCCACTGGTCTGCTGTGTCTCTCTTTGCACAAAGCGTGTCAATGGGGTGTTGAGCTGCTCCTGTGTTCAGCTCTCTTCACCTGCTGGAGGACACACGGAGCATGCGGGTCACAGGGGCTTGATTCATTTGCAGCGCCTCAAGTCCAACTCATTTATCTTACTCTCATCCAGGAATAGATTCGCGGCTCTCCAACTCTCCGGCCGCTGGCCAGCAAAAATCCAATACTCTTAATCAAATATTAACTCCTTATGTCATCATTTGTGTTAGAGACTTACGGGCTGCTGGATGAGTAACACACACTGGAAACTTTCAGTCTGGGAAGGTTTAAAAGTGAGAGAAATGCATGTTAATCAGAAGAAAAATACATAAAACAATTATGTTAACTCAATATTTATGTTTATATAGATCTAAATAATAATGACACTTATTTGTGGATAAAGATGCCATTAAAATTTATAATATTAAGTTGCTTATTATTATTTATATATTTTCTTTTTTTAATGACTAATATATGAAGTGAATAAAAATATGAAGTAAAAACTATTCAAGAATAAAGCTAAAAATGTAACAATTAAAACACAAACACACAGCAATATGCAACCCAGGCTCATGGGAGTCATACACAATATTAATTCTTGCCAATTCGTGCCAAAAATTTCATCAGTTAAACAAAGAGAAAACTGAAGTCATTGCATTTGGGAACAGAGATGAAGTTCTCAAGGTGAATGCGTACCTTGGCTCTAACGGTCAAACAACAGAAAATAAGGTCAAGAATCTCGGTGTGATTCTGGAGTCAGAGATCAATTTCATTAGTCAAAGCAAGTAAATCACCATACAACCATCTCAAAAACACTGTAAGAGTTAGAAGCTTCGTTTCCAGTGAAGACTTAGAGAAACTTGAAATTTATACACTGGGATAAATCCCTTAAGATGTACCATCTCATTTTCAAGGGGGTCCCACAATTAATCACATAATAAAACACCAAAAGACAAAAACAAGACACAACTTACACAACATCCAAGACACATAACAACATTTAAAAAAAAACAAAATTGTTCATGCTTTTATCACCAGCAGGTTGGATTACTGTAATAGCTCCTCACTGGCTTTCCCAAAAAGACAGTCAGACAGTTGCACCTCATCCAGAACGCTGCAGCCTTTAAGGGCTTTACACCACTCCCAGTTAAATTCAGAATAGATTTTAAAGTATTACTACTTGTCTATAAATCACTAAATGGCCTAAGACCTCAATACATTACAGATAACTAAATACAAACGTAATAGATCACTCAGATCTTTAGGATCGAAATTCCCAGAGTTCAGTCAAAGCAGGGTGAATCGGCCTTCAGCTACTGCGCCCCCCGATGCTGGAATCAGCTTCCAGAAATGATCAGATGTGCTCCAACATTAGGCACCTTCAAATCAAGACTGAAAACTAACTTGTACAGCTGTGCCTTTACTGAATGAGTCCAACAGAATGAGTCGCACTATTATATCTTTCTTTTCTTTTTCTTTGTTTATAACCTGTTTTAACACATTTTAATCCGTTTTTAATCACTTTTATTATTATTATTTTTATATATATAGTTGTCAGTTTTATTCCTGTTTATGTAAAGCACTTTGAAATGCCACTGTGTATGAAATGTGTTATACACACAAACTTGCCTATTTATTTATTTATTTATTTATTTATTTATTTATTTATTTATTTCAGCCAAACTAAAAGAAATAAGGCTTTCTCCAGAAGAAAAAATTAGGAAATACTGTGAAAAGTTTCCTTTCTTTGTTAAAAATCACTTTTATTTAAAAAAGAATTAACATTTCACAGGAGGGCCAATAATTTTGCCTTCATCTATATATATAGTATGTCTTATTTGTGAAAACACAACCCAGTAAAATCACGTCCTCATCATTAATGAAATCACCAGCGAAATTCAGTTTCCAATCTCATTACTATTTCACATTTGACTGAAAATATCACCGAAGATCCAGGAGTCTCTTTTGTGAAGAACTTTGATCAGAACTGTGAGATCTAAACACGTGAAACATTTATGCATTGTGCAATATTAATGGCCACATCAGATGCATGTTGTTTTTCTCCTTATTTACTGCATTGCACACCATGTAATCATGAGTTTACAGTCAATGTCTTCTTCTCTTTCAGAATACAACAGCAGAATGAAGAGTATTGTGGAGGTAAACAGCCATATCAGCTCACATTTATTCATTCATTTCCTGAGCGGCTCAATGGAGTCTCTGCTGACTTCATTGTTAATTTGTGCTTGCAAATATTTCCATTCTTAATTTGTTGGTAAATGAAAAGCCTTGCATTGCTGAAGTTCTCCGGAGGGCTTTGAATCTATGTGTCGAGGTGAGTACAAAAGTGTATTAGGTATTTTTTATCAACTTCTGAACATAATAATAATAATAATAATAATAATAATAATAATAATAATAATAATAATAATAATAATAATAATAATAATAATAATAAATATAATTATTATCCAGCGAGCTTGAAATCCACATGTTGAAGTGAGTATACAAGTGTTTTGCATTATTACAAAATAAAATTAAATAATAAAATATGTTTATTATTATTTTTGTGGTTGTTATTAATAATAATAATAGTAGTAGTAGTAATAATGATTTTATAAACTGACAATAAAATATTAATACTATCAAGTTTCTATTAATTGATCCATTTTCAAGCTTTTCTGTATGTAATATGTAATCAGTGGCAACAATAATAACTTCTGTAAAAAGCTATATATTTAATGACTTTAGAAGTATTCTTTATCATCTGATCATTTTAATGTATTAAGTCAATAAATATAGTTATATAAACATTATGTATGTAATATATAATAATAATCTTAATTTGAATGTATTCAATCAATGTAATCATATAAATATGATGTAGGACTATGTAATACTATATTATGATATAATATTAATATTAATTTTTTTGTCAATAAATATTTGTAATTATCTGATTAATGATTAAATACTGGAAATCAATTGACATTAGAATATTAAAACTGTTAAGTTTTTATTAATTTATAATTTTTTGTAAAAAAAAAAAACGCACACAAATTTTAAACATAAACTAAATATGTAATTACGGGCAACAATAATACTTATATATATATACATATTGATTAATTTTCGGCTTAGTCCCTTTATTAATCTGGGGATGCCACTGCGGAATGAATCGCCAACTTATCCAGCATATGTTTTACACAGCAAATGCCCTTTTAGCTGCAACTCATCACTGGAAAACACCCATGAATATATATATATATATATATATTAGTGTCTGCATCATGGTGGTGCAGTGAATTGCACATGTCAGTTGGCATTTCTGTGTGAAGTTTGCATGTTCTTCCCGTATTTGCGTGGGTTTCCTCCGGGTGCTCCAGTTTCCTCCACAAGTCCAAAGACATGCAGTACAGGTGAATTGGGTAGGCTAAATTGTCTGTAGTGTATGTGTGTGAGTGAGTGTGTATGCATGCATGTTTCCCAGTGATGGGTTGCAGCTGGAAGGGCATCTGCTGTGTAAAACATATGCTGGATAAGTTGGCGGTTCATTCCACTGTGGCGACCCCAGATAATTAAAGGGATTAAGCCGAAAGAAAATGAATGAATATATCAGTGTGTAAGTTTATTCACTATTAACGGTTTCCTCTAACTTACTAACAGCAGTTCTCCAGTAACTTACTGTGAATACAGCAAAAACACTGTGTTCACATTTACTGTCATATTTGTCTTGCTGTAATATGTATTTACAGAGTTGCATGTATACCTTTACTGTAAAATATACTGTAATTTTCACAATGCAACTTTAAAATACAGTAACATACTGCATAACTGTCCTACAGTAATATACAGTTCATATTACTATTAAATACTGTGTAATTTACTAAAACTGTTACAGTGTAAAGTTAACATAAATATTTGATGACAGAAATGTGACATCTGACATAAAACTGTAAAAGGTGTTGAGGTGAGTAAATGTGTGTTATGCAGTTTGCATTGGCTTCTAAATCTGAACTGATCTGCTTGTGGTTTTCCTGACCCTGCATTAATGATTAAGTCCTGATGTAAACAGTTCATTTATAATCTTATACACACACTAACAGGACTGAATTGCTTAATAGTGTGACATTAAAGCAAATAACATGCCCAGCTTCAGCAGGAGATGCATAAAGCAGCAGCAAAAACATAAAGGCCAGTATTGAAACACATTGCGGCTCCATTATGTTGAGCATAAATTGCCGGTCTCGACTGTGCATTTTCTGTGACTTAAGCATTTTCTGCATTTTTTTAGGTCAAAATATGGTATGCAGAAAGGTCTGTGTTTTTTGTCCATTGCAGTGGCTGTGTTTGATTGATTTTGTTTGTTTGCTTCTTTGTTTGTTTATGAATAGATATGTGATCAGTCATGCTGCTGCTTTTAAGTGCATGCTGGTCATATTTCTTCTTATTAAAGTGTAAAAGTAAATGATGTGCATGTTTTGAATGTGACAAAAACAATTATGTATGATATTATTATTATCAATGTATTTTCATATTCACATTTTATTAAATAAAACAAGGATTTTTTATTTTATTATTATTTTTTTTATTTCATGTTTATAAATTAAGTGGCATTAATAGTAGTTGTAAAGGTGCTATTTATAAATATATAAATAATTATATATGCAGTAATAATAATATTAATAATATTTGGTATATAAATCATTAAAATTATAACGAATAAATAAGGGTACTTAAAATAAGAATACATTGCACACGCACACACACACATACTCATACATTCACCGGCTACTTTATTAGGTACACCTGTCCAACTGCTTGTTAAAGCTAATTTCTAATCAGCCAATCACATGGTCAAGACAATCTACTTCAGTTCAAACTGAGCATCAGAATGGGGAAAAAATGGGGATTTAAGTGGCTTTGAACATGACATGGTAGTTGGTGCCAGACGGGCTGGTCTGAGTATTTTAGAAACTGCTGATCTACTGGGATTTTAACGCACAACCATCTTTAGAGTTTACAGAGAATGGTCCAAAAAAGAGCAAATATCCAGTGAGCAGCAGTTATGTGGGCACAAATGACTTGTTGATGCCAGAGGAGACGGGCCAGACTGGTTCCAGCTGATATAAAGGCAACAGTAACTCAAATAACTACTCGTTACAACCGAGGTATGCAGAAGAGCATCTCTGAGCGCACAACACGTCCAACCTTGAGGCAGATGGGCTACAGCAACAGAAGACCACGCCATGAGCCACTCCTGTCAGCTAAGAACAGGAAACGGAGGCTACAATTCACACAGGCTTACCAAAATTGGACAATAGAAGACTGGAAAAATGTTGCCTGGTCTGATGAGTCTTGATTTTGTCTGCCACATTCGGCAGTAGGGTCATAATTTGGTGTCAACAATATGAAAGCATGGATCCACCCTACTTTGTATCAGTGGCTCGGGCTGGTGGTGGAGGTGTAATGGTGTGGGGAATATTTTCTCAGCACACTTTGGGCCCATTAGTACCAATTGAGTATTGTGTCAACACCACAGACTACTTGAGTATTGTTGCTGACCATGTCTATCTCTTAATGACCTCAGTACCCATCTTCTGATGGCTACCTCCAGTATAACGCACTATATTATAATGCATGAATCCTCTCAGACTGGTTTCTTGAACATGACAATGAGTTCACCTTACTCAAATGGCCTCCACAGTCACCAGATCCCAATCCAATAGAGAACCTTTAGGATGTGGTGTAACAGGAGATTTGCATCATGGAATCTGCAGCAACTGCGTGATGCTATCATGTCAATATGGACCAAAATCTCTGAGGAATATTTCCAGTACCTTGTTGAATCTCTGCCACGAAGGATTAAGGCAGTTCTGAAGGCAAAAGTGGGTCGAACCCGGTACTAGTAAGGTGTACCTAATAATTTGACCGGTGAGTCTATACATATACAGTATATATAACATCTAAATATATCTTGCTTTTAGATATTATGGAGTGATACTTTATAATTGTTATTATTTTTATTTGTATATACTTCATGAACATTTATGATACAAATAATAATAAAAGTGGGTATTATATGAAGATTCTTACTTTTAATAATTGCATTATCCCATTAATAATATTATTATCATCATTATTAACAACAGTATGATCTTGTGTGGCAATAATTTACAATAAGAAGAATGATAACCCCTTGAATACATTAATAAATATAATTATAGAAATGTAACAGTAAGCTAGTAATAATACTTTCTGTATATGTCATTAGCTTTAATATTGGTAAAATATATATATATATATAAATATTGTTTATGCTATAGAAATTGACAATATACTAATAAATATTATTAATTTAGTTTTTATTAAGATATCCTTTAGTAATATTAATCTTTTCATCTTGCTTCCTGTTCACTGCTTCTCAGGTGAATATTGATTAATATTCAAATCCCTCTGACGTTGCTCGCCATGTCGGGTGTCACGGCGAGTTAACAGAGTTGGGCGTCATTAAAGGTGTGCGCGCTCCTGGAGAGATAGAGATCGAGAGAGGGGGAGAAGAAGAGAGGGACGTACAAAGAACTGCAAACACGGTCACGGTTTTGCTCTAGTTTTCCTCGCTAACAATTTGGCGCAAAAATAACGTGGACAAGACGTGTGGACTGCGCAGGCTTTGCGGGTAAATCATCTCCGCGTGGATAACATTCAGCTCTCCAAAACTCGGAGTTCAAAACTACCCGAATCAAGAACAACACCGGAAAATAAGTGCAACAGTCCAAAACATGACTTTAGACACGAGGTTTCTGCATCCACCTACGCGCATGTGGTGATCTGTGAAGCAGCAGCGGGTCTCCGGACGGATGTTTGCGGTCGCCGAGCTCAGACGCGGAGCAGACGCGCAGTGACGGGACCTGGAGAGCCGCCTGGATTTTGGCTACGGAGATCATCAGTTCATCATGGTGTCCGTGAAGCGCTGTAAGAAGGCGTTTGTCGACTCCGTGGCTCTTCTGTTTTGTCTGGTTGTGTTGTGCGAGGCTCAGAATGACACGGAGCCCATCGTCCTGGAGGGCAAATGCCTGGTTGTTTGTGACTCGAACCCCGCCGACTGGAAGAGCTCGTCCTCGCCGCTCGGCATCTCCGTGCGCGCCGCCAACTCCAAAGTGGCTTTTTCGGCGGTGAGAAGCAACAACCACGAGCCCTCCGAGATGAGTAATAAAACTAGAATCATCTATTTTGACCAGGTAAGGCTGTTTTACTCGTTTAACTCGTCTTATAATGAGGGGTTAGTGGCTTTTAAAGCGAAATGTGACTTTTTCAGACCACCAGACTAAGATTACGCGCGTGAGTTGGGCTAATAGTTTTGGTTTCACGTGTATATACGTATTGTACATATTTGTGTGTGTGTTTTTTTCTAATATAATATTTCATGTAAAATATTATTGAATATAGTATATAATTTGTAGTATTCTATATAATTTAGCTGACCTTTTGACAGCCGATTTTGATAAAAAAAATTGAGGGGTAAGTTGTCACATTTTAACCTGTAATGTCATTAAACAGTATTAAATACGCCTGTATCAGCAAAAGCAAGATACAACAGTGAATGCAAGATTTATAATATCATTTTTTGGACAATAAATATTGTATTAATAAACACATTTAATATATTCATTTAATAAAAAAACATTTTTGTGAAGGTAAGTTGTCACAAATTGTAACCTGTAATGTCATTAAACAGTATTAAATATGCTGAAATTAGCCAAAGTAAAAGACAACAGGTAATAAAAACTATCAGCATCATTGTTTGACAATAAATATTGTATTAATAAAATAAATATGTACTAATAAAGATTAAGTGATGCATTCATATAGTGTGTGACAAATATAAAGGTTTAGTTGTGACTGTAGGTTGTTTTGGCTTTTGAAGTAAATTGATTTAAATTAATATGTGTATCATAGGCACTATTTGGCAGCAAATTTAAGTTCTTGCATGATTTTACTTTCACATAATAGTTTTTAGGTTTCCTTTTAATTAAACCAAATTTTTGGAAATATTTAAAACAGATATTAATCATTAAAATTAGACAAAACACTTAATAATTGAGTTGATTTGTAATCATGGCAGATACAGCACTGTAGCTGAATTAATTCTTTTTAAAGGATCTAATTAAGTGAAGAAATGCAACAGGCATAAAACACAAAATAATTAAATTCGCCATCATTAAGGCAGGTCATAATACACTTTGCACCAGCTAATCATATCCTAAATCAAATTACTGTGATGACTGCAGAGGTCAATTACAATTTTGCATGGAAATTATTATTAAGACTAATGTCAAACTCAAAATTCTGTATTTTTTTATTGGAATAAATCATTTGGCTGGCAGCTTAGATATCTACATTTAGATTTTGTGCATAAATATTTATAAAGGTTCATATTCACAGCTCTTCTGTTGTAAGAACTGTCTAATTATTAATAAATAATAAGTAACAATGGTGTGCTTTGACGCTGAAATCATGTAAGCACATGTTTCCAGCATGTCTAAACACAGGAATTAACACTGATCGATTATTAGTGATAAGTCAAACTCTCAGGAATGTAAAGGGCAGAGATTTTTTCACATTGTATTGCACATTTTAGTGGTGAATGACTTATAAAACACTTTGGCTTTTTCCTCACGCATCCATCAATGCTTAATTTCAACTTTTAAGCTTTATGACTGCAAATATTTTAATTGAAACATTCATGCATGTGCTGAATTTACGCCTTCAAATGACTCCCATTCCGTTTGTTATGAACTTTAACACGCTAAAAATAAGCTCGTCCTTGTGTGAGCGTTCTGTTCGCTGTGTGTTTGTTGGTGCAAGGCACGACTCAACCTGATTTCATTCAGTTTGCTTTCTTGGACGAAGAATTAATGAGTCAACGTCATTATGCGGGGTCAGATCAAACACAGAGGATCCCTGAAGAAAACTAAACTCCTTTATTACCAATATCCTTGAAATGAATGGGAAATTATGCAGGAGATGAGGCCGACGTGTGTTTGTACTTCATGATTAAATTATTTCCCAAAAGAAAAGGGAGGGACATTTTATGAATCATGTGTGTCTCTCAAGATTACTTATGCATAGTTTTTTCATAGTTCACTCAAGGGTCAGAAATCTACCCAATCAATGTCAAATAAATAAATTGTTGCAGAGTTTTATTTAATTTAAGTTAAATCAAATTAACCCTGATTTAATCTTTCAACTTAAATGTCACTTAAAATTATGGTTAAATTTCATATACCTTAAAAATCTAAATAGTTAAAATTATAGATATAAGGTTATATAATAACTTATTTAAACAAAATGATCATAAAAATGGTGTGACTATTTTCATCATGAACTTTATTACTGTTAAAATTAATTTCATTGAATATTTGTCATCTTTATTCATTGTATCTGTGTTGTCTTTAATATCAAATACATAATTTTACTTAATTACTTCAACAAGAAAGCTATAAACTGTTACAAAATGAAACTGGATCAGTAACAAAATGATGAGCAAATTAATTATTTAAAAAATAATTAATTAGTTATTAGAAAATTATTGCAGGATTATGGGCGCAGTGCACTGCAAATTTTAGATAGTAGATTTGGTCCCACTTTATATTACGTGTCCTTAACTACTATGTACTTGCATTAAAAAAAAATAATACAATGTACTTATTGTGTTCATAATGTATTTAGGAAAACTTGTGGTGCTCTTGAGTTGGCATAAGGAGAGGGTTAAGGACAAGTTTGGTGGTATCGGTAGCTTTAAGGGGTGTAAGGGATGATCAACAGTATATTTACAAATGTAATTACAGAAATTAATTACAGATGTATTTACACACAGGTATTTAATCAAGCATAAGTACAATGTAAAAATATGTATTTACACATTAAGTACATTATAATGAATTATTAATTTCAGTGTTAGTACATATTAGTTAAGGCCACTTAATATAAAGTGGGACCGTAGATTTAACTACCTTAGAGTTAAAATGAACACTCCCTCAGAGTTTATATGGGAACCACTATAAAAGCGTTAAAATAACATTTTTGAAAGAGTTAATATTACCAACACTCAGAGAGTGTTAATTAGCAAACTCTTATAGTATAAAATATTAACACCACAAATGATCATATGAACACCAGTCAGTGTTATGTGTTAACACTTTTAGGTCACATTTTCAACACCGCATGGAAATAAAACTATATCTTGTTTAATATCGGCAACACTTTATTAACTATTCCATGTAATGTTTAAGGAAAACAATTCAAAACAGTCACACACCGTATTTTCTTGTATTTTAACCAAATGGAGCTTAAGTTTAAGACAGCTTTATTCTCTTTAGTTTTAATGTAACATAGCTAGTGCAGAACAAAATAAAGATGAAAAAGGATGCTTTTTTGTGAGATGTTTAAAACTGTGTATTTATAGCGATTTAGATGTCAAATGTTTGCTTGATTGCTGCCGTAAGTGGTGTTAGTGAGGCCAGCAGGGGGCGCCCAACCTGCGGTCTGTGTGGGTCCTAATGCCCCAGTATAGTGAAGGGGACTCTATACTGCTCAGAGAGTGCCGTCTTTCGGATGAGACCTAAACCGAGGTCCTGACTTTCTGTGGTCATTAAAAATCCCATGATGTTCTTCGAAAAAGAGCAGGGGTTTAACCCCGGCATCCTGGCCAGATCTGCCCTCTGTCCATCAAGGCCATGGCCATTATTATTATTATTATTATTATTATTATTATTATCAAGACTCAGAGAGTGTTAATTAGCAAACTCTTATAGTGTAAAATATTTACACCACAAAGGATTATCTGAACGCCAGTCAGTGTTATGTGTTAACACTCTTAGGTCACATTTTCATGGAAATAAAAATATATCTTGTTTAATATCGGCAACACTTTATTAACTATTCCATTAATGTTTTAGAAAAACCATTCAAAACAGTCATACACCGTATTTTCTTATATTTTAACCAAAAGCAGCCGTTTTAAGCTTTATTCTCTTTAGTTTTATTGTAACGTCGCTAGTACAGAACAAAATATTGATGAAAAATTATTCTCTTTTGTGAGATGTGTAAACTAACATGTGTAATATATATATATATATATAGCGATTTGGATGTCAAATGTCTATATAGAAACATTTACTATAAGCACTCTTACTCACCAGTTGCTTCTTCTCATGTCAGAAAAAAATGGCGTCTGGAAAAATCCTCCAGGGATGTTGCTGCATAAATTCCCAGATGTAGTAGTCAACACTGGATTAGTGTTAGATACATGTAACTCTGTATGACAAGGAGGCAAATCAGCTTCTAACACTGAAAGGGTTATTTTACTTTTATCTATCTCTAGAATTTCAACACTTCACTCTGAATTACCGCAATACTCAAAATTTGACACTAATGAATTTGTTGTGTGAGTAGCACGATTGCCTCACAGCAAGAAAGTCGCTAGTTTGAGCCTCGGGTGGGTCAGTTGGTATTTCTGTGTGGAGTTTGCATGTTTTCCCCGTGTTCACGTGGGTTTCCTCCACAAGTCCAAAAACATGCAGTATAGGTGAATTGGTTTAAACTAAATTGTTTGTAGTCTATGTGTGTGAATGTGTATGGTTGTTTCCCAGTGATGGGTTGCAGCTGGAAGGGCATATGCTGGTAAAGTTAGTAGTTCATTCTGCTGTGGTGACCCCGGATTAATTTTGAGACTGAGCCGAAAAGAAAATGAATCAATGAATATTGCAGGATTATGACAAATAGTTATTACTGCTAATGATTGCTCTTGATGTTGATGTACAGTGAGTATTTTGATATTGTAGCTTGATATTGCTCTTGATATTGTATTTGATTATTATTAACAGGATCAAATAATAGAATATTTGTTTTTAAATAAGAGTTTTAATTAATGTCAGCTATTAATCTGACTAAAAATATAAGATTAAGATTACAAAATTAATCCGACTACGCAGATGATAACATTAGTCAAGTTATGCAAACGAATCTCGCACTTGAATAGTTTCATTACTTTAGTTTATTTAGAAAATTTGCAACACACTTAAAACGCCAGCAATTTTATTGAGTAATCAAATTCAACTATTAATTAATTAATAAATTAAATAACCAATCCCCCTATTGGCTAATGTTCAGCAGACAATGTGCGTGATGATTGGCTACAAGGTTAGATCTGCAGAATTGTAATAAGCTTAAAAATATATATAATAAAACATGCATTTTCTATTGTTTATACATTTCAACATTTTACGTTAATAACAAAACTCTACTTCAATTTTGTTGAATTATGCCATTTATTTGAGTATTTTGTGCCTGCACATCTTGAATTTGGAGGCTATTTTTAGTCATTTTTGTGTCATTTAGTCTGTTAAATTTCTATTCCTATTTTAGGAATGTGTAATGCTGACAAAAAGCCTCAAACCTAAAACCACCAATAGGTGGCAGTAAGTTCCACTCACCAATCATCCACTCACTTGATTCATTCAAAACTGCTGATTTATTTAGAAATGAAGCAAGTCATTGTGCTCCATTGAGAAGATGGAGTTCTTCGTGTTCAGCCATGAAGAGTGACAGCTTTGAGGGATTAGGGCAGGGGTGTCCATACTTTTTGCAAAGAGGGCCAAATTTGATAAAGTGAAGATGCCCGGGGGCCAATAGTTCCTTCTGACATTTTTTTCACCACAAAAGTTTCATGAAAATACACACTGTTATAAAACTATTTTCATTGTCACAATTACCTTTATTTTTCAAATGTCAATATAACCAAATATAAGCCACTCAGGCATGAACAACTCTAAACACACAATTATGCCTTTCTTTCATATCTGGAGAGTCAGATAAAATTGAACAAACTGTATAGAATACCTTACATTTCTATGAGTTTGATATCTATCTTTGCCTCATGAACATTTTAAACAGGAGTTATAAGTAATGCAAAGTGGTCTGTTATCATTAAAGTAAAAAAAAAGTGAATTTTGCTCTTGCCTTCTAAAAGGTCTTTCAGGAAGCCAAAGTTTGCATAACAACTAGCCTACAGGAAGATTATATATGGCGGCAAATCAATGCCAAAATTAATCGTGCGCAGCTGTGGTTTAAACAGAAAGTGAATCGCGAGCAAATTACAGTCCTAAGCGCGAGATCTTCACGTGCGCGCTGAACTGATCCACCTCGAGGAAACGGGCCTCGCGCGCACATCATCATCTGTGCGCACGATGTACGCTCTCGCGACTGAGGTCATGCCTGCACCGCGCGCGCGTTCAGTTCTCTCCGCTCGCTCGCTGGCTCTTCTCTGCTTGCGCCAAACTGTTTCGATTTTTGTCTTGGGGCGGGCCTTGGTTTACTTGTTATCTCTAATGCTATTGGTTACTCTCCCTTGGTTTATTTATTCTAACAGAGCTAGCGAGCCATAAATAACACATTATAAGATGGAATCTGCGGGCCGTATGAAATCTCACTGCGGGCCGTGATTGGCCCGCGGGCCGGACTTTGGACATGCCTGGATTAGGGCATAGGGATGAGCTCTTTTGAATGTGCAACACCAAACAACTTTCTGGAGAGATGTCTCTCATCGTCATCAAAGCATACAGCCTGATGGTTAACGCCTTCATTCTTCATCATTGTGCACAAGGAGCATAGCAGACGTCAATCAGAATGTAGTTGTAGACCTTCCTAAGCTATGAAGAAGCTACTGACATTACGCAAGATCATAAAATCGCGTTAAACGAGCTCTATGTACATTGTAAATAAAGACGCAGGACACACATTTGCTATTATCCCCTGCAAGTCATTGGTCCTTAGGTCTTTATTTATTCAGTGCTACTGCCGAGCACCTGACATTTAATACTTGAAAGTTTCGTTTTATAAGTTTAGCCAAAGGAAATGTGATAAACTGTTTTAGCGATGTATGATTTTTCTTCACCAAATCAAACTTACAGGAAAGACACAGTATTTATATTTATAGTACCACGTACTTGCTGTGCATGCATTTAAAGCAGTGCACACGTTTTCTGTAAAAAAATACATTAGTTTTAGCCTTCTCTCCTCTAATATATTTTAATACAATACAAAAATTAACTTGTATTTAACTTTTCATTCATCTGTTTACTGTAAAACTGTTCACAATTGTAAATTACTGTATTTTCTAAGGTTGGCCAGGATTCACTCTCATATTTTTTGACTGTTTAGATTCACAGCAGATTAAAAATAACATTTTTACTGCAGCCAAGAGGATATTTCCTACAATGCAACTTTAAAATACAGTAACATACTGCATTACTGTAATACATTCATCCATTCATTTTTCCTTCGGCTTACTCCCGTATTTATCAGGAGTCGCCTGAGCAGATCGAACCGTCAACTATTCCAGCATATGTTTTACACATTGGATGCCCTTCCAGCCACAACCCAGTACTTGGAAACACCCATACACACTTATTCTCACTCACACACACACACTTATACACTACAAGCACATACAGTAAGCTATTCATATTACAGTAAAATACTGTGTTATTTACAAAACAATAGGGCTGTGCAATTAATCGCAATCGCAAAAAAAATCGCGATTTAAGCAGATGCAATTTATAAATCACGTAAGGTTGCAATTTTATTTATTAATTTATTTTGATTTCTGATCACATTCTTGTGCGCATGATTTTAATATGTTAACCAATCAGAGCTGACGCAGCACACCGGGCAATTACAGTACAGCTAAGCTGAGCGGGAGAAAGATGTTGACCAATCAGAGCTCACGCCGCGCACGTTGAAGTTGAGCGGGAGAACCGAAAAGGTGGTTTTGATTTACGTGTTTATTTTTTGTTCTGACTGGAATCGAGGTTAGTTCATCTTTATTTGTTCATGTTGTCTGTTTTTAATTACAGTTTTGTTTATCAAACAGTGAGTGCTACTGTGTACAGTATGAGTTGAGGTTAGTTAATCTTCATTTATTTTATGTTGTCTGTTTTAAAGACAATTTTACTACAGTTTTATTTATTAAGCTTAATACTATTTTATTTCATTGTGAAATATTTTGTTATGTACTTCTTGTGCACTGAATACATTTAGATTGTGTGTATGTAGCTTGTTTGAAAAAGCAAAATCAGTTACCAAAATCGCAAATACAATCGCAATATTCTTTCCAAAAATCGCAATACGATTATTTTGTCCATATTGCACAGCCCTACAAAACAATTGTTAACTGCCGCTTCACCTCAAAGCACATGCTGGAGATTTACTAGAACGTATTTACTTGCAATGCGCTTAAACATTTGGATACATAGTCAGCTTGCACATCTTTAAAAAAACTATTAGGATATTTTAATACAAAATAAAGGGTTGACTCACCCTCCTGTTTCAAACCTGTTTGACACGAAAGCGAAACAAAAGGAGACATTTTGAAGATGTTTTTGCGATGGATGTTGACTGATGATGTAAATGGATACAAAGCATCAATGTGGTCTAAGATAGCTTGTTTGTTTTCCAAGGCTTCAGGTATTTGCTGAAGTTCATTATTCACTGAGAGAAGTAACAGTCTTCAGAGTGATTTGTTTGTGGATCAGACTGATTCTTCTGACTTATGCCAGTTTCAAATTCAATGGTCTATTTCTAGGAATAATATGAGTGAATAAGACTCACATTTTAATCTGAAGCCGCTGGATGGCTTTAAGGCTCATCTTTATGAACTTTGTATGAATTTCTGGATCTTTCTGTTGCTTGAAGCACATTATAGTTAATGAAAACAATAGAACTAAAAGGTGATAACTAAGTAAGTTTAAGTAACATTTTAATACTCAAATATTTTTATTATATCTGTTGTTACTTGCACAGCTTTTGGCAATGAAGAATGTATTTTTACTAAAAAAATTTTTTAATGTAGTTTAATAAAAAATGCTAAACATTTTAGACAAATGAATATTAAAATGACAAAAACACACATTTGACTATTTGTTTTAAATAAAAATGCCAAAAATTAATAAAATAAAAGCTAATTCAATATCAGTTCCTGAAACTCAATTCCCATTTAATAAAAGAATTTTAAATCTTATATTTATTTAAACATTTATATAAATATTTGATTATAAAACTTGGCAATTCATATATAAAATATATAATAAAATACAAAAACACACATGTAATATGCCTTGTTATAAAAATGCCAAAAATAAAATAAAAGCCTAACTATAGTGACATGACCGAATAGCTGAAATCTCAATCCCCATTTATTTAATGCTAAAATATTTTTAAAAGTGTATATATATTCTTATATAGTATATATAGACTTCATTTCAGCTATTATGTTAACATTTTTACACATTAAATGTATAAACAATTACAAAAACACACCAGTTTAATAATTAAGAGTTTTTTTTAATAAAATGCCAAAATAAAAAATAAAAAAATAAAACTGTAATAGTTACTTGACCGAATTTAAAGCTCAATCCTCGTTTATGTAATGCTTAAAAAAGCACTGTGTAGATTTTACTACACTGTTAAATAAGATCAAAGATGTTTTAAAAGAAAATACAGTTTTGATTAACCTTTAAAATGTAATGTTTGCAAAATTTAATAGCACTTCTTGTCGAGAATATGGTTTCTATGACAAATATTATTCAGTTAAAATGCTAAATATTTTTGGTGAAGTTAGTAAACCTCCAAATTTAAGCAAAACAGAAAATACAAACAAAAAAACTGATACAAAAATATTATTAAAAAATATCTCAGCTAATATTGTTAAATACTATCTAACAAACTCTCAGCGACACCTAAAATAACAAAGAAATGAAAGACAAACTGAATTTTGTTTCCACTGCAAATATTTTTCAGTGAATTCACAAATTTCAGAGTTCATTTCATAAAAGCAGGATTTTGATTTAGTAAACTCAAATAAACTCAAACTTTTCTTACAGCTATCTGCCAAGAAATTACTTTTCACTTTATTTTAGCAAAATGATCGAAATTATGTATTTCAGATATTGTTATTATTGATATTGTCAGATATAGCAGGATTGTTAAATAAATAAATAAATAAAATAATATATATAATATAAATAAATAATAAAATAAAATAAACATTAATGGTAGCTTGTATTTTTCACTTTATTTTAGCAAAGTGATCAAAAATACGTATTTCAGATATAGATATATTTCTAAAAAACATAATAAAATGACCAAATAAACAAAACAGAAAACATAAACCGAAAACTGATATAAAAATATTATTAAAAACGAAAACAGACTATCAGCGACACTAAAAATACCAACACAGAGAAACGAAAGACAAACAGGTTTGCAACAACTCGAGCACAAGCAACTCAAATTGCATTTAGGTATGATGTATTCCTTTAATTCCTCCAGATTTCGCCGGATAGCTCAGGATAAGCTCGTCTCTTTTTGCTGAGACGCACAGAAGCTGGTGTACATTTTGCCCTTGAGGAGCCATTATTGGCCTCTTATTGCTTTGGCTGCAGGAAACTGAGCAAACAAGGTGAAAAAGTGCCAAGTGTCCAGTCGCTCTCATAAGAGCGTCCAGTCACTGGTCTGGGAAACACTTGTGAAACTTTCTGTGAAGCTAAAAAAGAGCGCAATGTTTGGGCTGCTGAGTAAATCTTGCTACAATATCACTGCTAGTTTATGTGGAAAGTCTTTGTTGGCTTTACAGACGCAGTGAGTCTGGCGTCACCGGCTGCGCTGAGCTATAAATATTCATGCAACGTTTACAGTACAATGAAGAACCCAAAATCTGAAAGTGACTGTCAAAATGTGCTTGGTTCAAAATGTGCACAGAAAGATTCCATTCATTGATGTTAGCTACAGTTGAAGTCTGATTATTAGCCCCCCCTGTTTTATTCCCCAATTTCTGTTTAATGGAGAGAAGATTTCTACACATTTCTAATCATAATAGTTTTAATAACTCATTTCTAATAATGGATTTCTTTTATCTTTGGCATGATGACAGTGCAAAATATTTCACTAGATATTTTTCAAGACACTAGTATTCAGCTTAAAGTGCAGTTTAAAGGCTTAACTACAGTAGGTTAAATAGGCAAATTAGAGTAATTAGGCCAGTCATTGTATAATGATGATTTGTTCTGTAGACAATCTGGAAAAAAAAATTGCTTAAAGGGGTGTTCCAGAGTGTATTTTTAAGGCTTGTTTGTTTTTATGCTGTGCAACGCAATGTGTGCTCATTCTTCATTTAAAAAAACTCACGTTATTTTTTCCTGTATCTTAAATTATGTACAGCTACTCAGCCAGGGTTTAATTTGTGCCTGCACAGGTCGCATCCGGATTCAGCACCTCTGAAATCTGATCCGGCACCTCATTTTACCAATCCCCTCCTCAACCACCCTCCTCCCACGTCCGCTGTTCACTTTCACTTTCTTCCGCGACTCCCCAACCCTCTTTACTTTCGTCCATGACGACCACCCACCCCACACCTCTCCATCCTCGTGTAACATGTTGGATCTGTTACCGCGATCTGTTTTGGGACCTAGCAATTAAAAAAAATTAAGCACTGTACTCAGCTAACATAAAAAAACTGTCATATTTCCTAGTTCCTCCGAAAGCCTGCCCTCAAGAGGCTCTAATTGGCAGCATCACACCTCTACTAGCACACACTTTGCCTCTGCTGTGTAAATACTGTCAGTCAGTTAATATGTTTTATAGTTATATATTTTTTATGATTCTCTGGAACATAATTAAAATTAAACTGTAAGCACTTTTGTGTTTGTGTCGTGTCCTTTGGAGACCCAAATACAAAAACAGAAGAAGCTTTGGCCACACCACTTCACTGTGCGGGGTGTATGCGTGGGGTATGCGCATAACCTGAAGGGTTTATGACATCATAAACCCAGATGTATTTTTTGTAGTTCACAAACTTCAATCACTGTAGGCTTTGCTAAGCTACCTCTGTAGAAGCCAATCTCTCCCTTTGCATTGAGCTTTGAGCATCTTACATTCAGAGATGTTGTTTATGTTAACACAGCTACATTACACATGAAATAAAGTTTAAAATATGATTTGTAGTGGACCACCCCTTTAAGAGGGCTTATAATGTTGACCTTAAAATGGTTTACAATAAATTAAAAACTGCTTTAATTCTTGTCGAAATAAAAAAATGAGACATTTTCCATTAGAGAAAATATTATCAGAAATACTGACTTTAACTGTATGTACTGTAACACTGAAAAATACTTTTACTGATGAAGTGTTTGAATATTCATGGTCAATATTTGATAACATATTAATAGCATTTTTTTTACCATCTGTGTATTTGGTTCCTTTTTTAAACTAAATAAAGTTGGATTTATAAAGACAATTGAACATGCTTGAGAAAGTAAGAAAATAGTTCATGACAATATATGAATAAAGTCAGGGAGGCAAAAAATGATATCATATATGTAAGGGATAATCAACGGTTTGCCGTGCGTTAAAGGATTTTAATGCACGACGTGGAGGCTAAGGACCACACGACGCGCAGCGGAGTGTGGTCGCCTCCGCGAAGTGCATTAAAATCCTTTAACGCACGGCAAGCCGTTGATTATCCCGCTTATTCCATGGTCATTTGCCAAGGTAGGCATAAGTTTAAAATAGTTTTGCTGTTTGCAGCGCAATATTTGTCCGAATTTTTGTCCGTTTTTACATGATCGATTTTCTAGTCCCTCCACTGAATCAGCTGTGACATGCTGACAGGCAGCAGACAGAGAGGGAGAGAGGGAGAGAGAGCGCACGTGCTCTTTATATCTGCTAATATAAGATTAGTCCGATCACAGGTGGATAAATAACACATTCTCAGACGCACGTTTCTTTTGTCAACTTTCTACTGCTTCTCTGACGAGGGAGGATCTGTATATTGGCTTTGTCTTGACAAGAAAGTGTATTCTAGAATCTTTGAAGCAGCCAAAATCTCTGCTGTTAAATATAGGTAAAGTTTGCATAATGAAAGAACATACCAGGACAGGTAGGAGAACATTCTGCTTTATTGATCTTCTTTAAAACAAAAGCAATCAGCCAAACACGCAGGATCAGTGCGATATTTACGGTCATAAATTAATTATGAAACTTAGTTGCGATCGGTCAAAAACACCTGAGAA
>CAIGQQ010033479.1:39577-51582 GCA_903798035.1 Danio albolineatus | reverse complement strand
GCTTTGACATGCACTGTCAAAGCACAAACCAAGCATGAAGACAAAGGAATTGTCTGTAGACCTCAGAGACCGGATAGTCTCGAGGCACAAGGCTGGGGAAGGTTACAGAAAAAGTTCTGCTGCTCTGAAAGTTCCAATGAGCACAGTGGCCTCCATCATCCGTAAGTGGAAGATGTTTGGAACCACCAGGACTCTTCCTAGAGCTAGCCAGCCATCTAAGCTGAGTGATTGGGGGAGAAGGACCTTAGTCAGGGAGGTGATCAATAACCCAATGGTCACTTTGTCTGAGCTCCAGCGTTCTTCTCTGGAGAGAGGAGAACCTTACAGAAGGACAACAATCTGTGCAGCAATTCACCAATCAGGCCTGTGTGGTAGAGTGGCCAAACGGAAGCCAATTCTTAGCCTGCAATTTGCCAAAAGGCATCTGAAGGACTCTCAAGGCCCGTGCACACCTAGATGTTTTTTGCTCGCGTTTTCGGTCGACGTATAGCGCCTCGTGACTAAATAAAGGGCGCCAATGTGATTGTGCACACCAACACGCAAAACGGCAGGCGCAAAAGCGTCATTTTTTTAAAAGCGACTAATGCTCGTTTTTTTTGTTTTGACGTGCCGTGTCAAAACCTTCTCCACCAATCAGATTGCCACTTTTGTTCACGTGTACGGAGCTGCTGAAGTTACAGTAAAAACCCCTTGGAGGCGCTCAAGCGCAAAACTGTCAATGCGAGCGCACATTGAAGAAGATGCCCAGAGCATAGCTCAGAGGTGATATGAACGTGAAGCGGCTTATTGCACTGGTATCCGAACAAAAAGTGCTGTATGATAAACAAGACATCGACATTGTTTGAAACGCCAGTGACTTCAACAAAGACCATAGAATCACTATTGATTGGTGATTCTAAGCTCTTTGACAACAAGCGTGTCAACTTTCTCTCTTCTTCTACAGTGTTTTCAAGCGGGTGTCAGAAGATTATTGTTGTGTAGTGCCACCCTGTGCACCGGGGTCTTTCTGTTTTCATTAAACGCCATCTAACGGCAGGGACTGCATGCAGAAAAACGTCTCGTAAAATGCTGACGATAAACGCAAACGAAAAGCGCCCCGGTGTGTACGAGCCTTCAGAATATAAGAAACTAAATTCTCTGGTCAATTCTCTAGTCTGATGACAATAAAAGTGAACTCTTTAGAGTGAATGCTAGGTGTTAGGTTTGGAGGAAACCAGGCACCACTCATCACCAGGCGAATACCATCCCTACAGTGAAGCATGGTGGTGGCAGCAACATGCTGTGGGGGTCTGCGACCGCACAGGCTGCGCCGAACCATATGCGTGCACTTGACATAGAAGTATAAATCACCCTTTAGCCCAGAGAGAAGCAGCACAGTGAATCAAATGCACGAGTCGGCATGCACCACAAAACATATAGGAATAGGAACATTATTTAAACTCTTTATTGTATGTTTTTGAGCAGATGCTAATGGTCTAATCCGATTCAATGATTTATGCTAAGCTAAGCTAAAAGTGGCGCAATTAAAAAAATGGTAAAAACCCATATGTTTAACTCTAGGGTAATTGTAAAATTAGCCTGTTTCCAAAAAAAAATTCATTCAGTGTTCCTTCAATGGATTTTGCAGTATTTGTGAGACTGTGATTTCTGTTCCCATCTTTCCATTGTTTGTGTTTTATCATTAACCTTTTTACTTCAAGTACGTAGATCATTTGTATTATAATCTGGCCTTCCTTTTTTGTTTTTCTTTGTTTCTTGTTATAATGTTTACTGTTGTTGGGATAAAGCTAATTAAAAAGGCCATCTAAAAAGGCAGCAAGATATGTTGTACATTTTTCTAGTTGTATCATTTATGCTGGGCACTGTACTGTAATTGTCTGAATGTGTAAGTTTGTGTGTGTGCTCGCGCTGAATGCTCTGTCTGCTCTGATCTCTATGAAATGCCCTTTTTGCAGGTGCTTGTCAACATAGGAAACTATTTCACATTGGAATCTGTCTTTCTTTGTCCCCGGAAAGGAGTCTACAGCTTTAACTTCCACGTTATTAAAGTGTACCAGAGCCAGACTATACAAGTAAGCAAAGCACCCTTGATGATCTCATTTTGGCTAAGCATGGCTAAGATGAGTCAGGAAGGTAAAACTCGGTCATAAGTCGGGTCCTGGACAACAGATAATTCGAAAAAACATATCTTTTTTTTTTTTATTATAATGTATGTCTCTATGTATTTTATGTAATCTATTTGTATTTATATATTTATATATGGGGTGGTTTCTCCTAGGGTGCCATTTAAACTAACTTGAACCACCGTTGATGATATTACAATTGGTTATAGATAGGCCTGTCACAATAATCAATATATCGACTTATCGCACAACACATGGACATGACCTCAATCAATTTGGTGATGCAATATATATCGCCCATACATAAAAACTAATTCTAGCAACAATTTAGCTGATTGTGCAACATCTCTTTCTTTACTGGAGGTGTCAGTGTGGTTAAAAACTATGTAGAATTTACCATAAAATGACTTTAGTATATTTTCATGCAGGTGTCTGACAACTGAAAATAGATATCGCAGCCTCTGTTACTTATTTATTTACATTTTTTATTATTATTTATTTATTTAGGATATGTGTTTTCACATTCTGATTCCAAAGTCTAATTATTAAATGGTTAAAATTACTAATTAAATTAAATATTCTTAAGAATAAAATGTTATTGGTTTTTTGGAGGAGTGAACTTGCATTGTGCTATCATATTGTCATTCTGGCATTATAAAACGAGTGGCATAAAATGACAATAGTATCGTTTATCGCAATATATCTGGGTGCAATATATCGTACGACAAAAAATAGATATTGTGACAGGCCTAGTTATAGAAATTATTTAATGCTGGATAACAATGTAAGACATTATGAATGTTTCTAAAATGCAGAGTTCAAGTCAAGTGCTATGAAAAACTTCACTGTAAATAAATGTTAGCTATAAAAAGTCCAAGCGGCCATCACAAAAGGAGATTCATGACATAATATTTTTTCTGAAATTGATCTCGTCACAGTTGAGATTTTTACATTGATTTTTTTATATCTCTCTCTTTGTGCTCCAGGTGAATTTAATGCTAAATGGAAAACCAGTCATCTCTGCCTTCGCCGGCGATAAAGACGTGACGCGTGAAGCCGCCACCAATGGAGTCCTTTTGCACCTGAATAAAGAAGACAAGGTTTATCTGAAACTGGAGAAGGGGAATCTGGTAGGCGGATGGCAGTACTCCACCTTTTCTGGCTTTCTTGTTTTCCCACTGTAAAGCAAACAGAAAGAGCACCACCTTCTCTGTCCCGTCGTCATTGTGTAATCGGCCCTTCAGCATTAATCGGAGGCCCTCAAATGGAGTCATAATTCCAGACATTCGTTCAGCTGTTGTCGACGGACTACTGGGAAAAATGTGTCAATGGCTGTGAATCTGGAGTAGGACATCTAATTCAGTGCAATATCACTTTCTGCTGCAAGTCCCTCTTTGTGAATCCACGGATGTTCAACATCACGTTTGTTTGTTTCGTTCGTATGTGTGTATTGGTTTACTTTAGTGTGTGTTTTATAGTGAAACATCTGTGAAAATGGCATTATTATGCTATTCTAAAAGAAAATAGGTTATGTTTTCATAACATCAGTGACAACATCAAATCTTTTCTCAGTCTCTGAAATAGTTGGTTTGGCAGTGCAACCCAAAAATGAGCATTTCTTCACTAATTACTGGCACTCGATTGGTTCTTAACTTTTATGAAATTCTGGTAGCACTTTATTTCGATGGTCCATTTGAGTATTAGTAGACTGTTTGCTTAATATCTGTTGATATCTGTTGATACAAACATTCAACAGACATTTAACTGACTATAAGAAACTTTGCAAGTACATGTCAACTTACACTAACCCAACACCTAACCCCAACCCTAACCCCAATCTAACAGTCTACGTATAATCTAATGAGAATTAGTTGCAATGTAACTTAAATTCAACAAACGGACCATCAAAATAAATTGTGACTGAAATTCTTTCTTCTGTTATTATCTGTTGTCTTCTGTTATGTTGTAAGATATTTTGAAGAATGTTGGGAGGAAGCAGCCATTGAGGTCTATAGTAGGAATAAAAAAATACCATGGAAGTCAATGTCCTCCTCAAGACCTCCTTTCTTAGATGGGTGGCACAGTGGCCCAGTGGTTAGCACTGTTGCCTCGCAGCAAGAACGTCACTGTTTCTAGTCCTTACCAAGCCAGCCAACGTTTCTGTGTGGAGTGTTCTCCCCGTGCTCACGTGGGTTTCCCCCGGGTTCCCCGGTTTCCTCCCACCATCCAAAAACATGCAACTTAAATTAATTGACTAATCCAAATTGGCTCCATAGACTTGCTCCTAGTAAGTAGTTATCTCTTAAGAGCAATCACTATCTGTTCATTAGCTACTACAGCAGGGGAGTTCTGGAGATCTACCTGAGCTCAAACTCCCCTCTCGCCCTGCAAACAGGAGGGAGCCCCGGGCTTGAGGATCTTATGAGCTTAGGGCTCTGTCCCGGGAGAGCATGTCAAACAAGCTTTATAATCAATCATCAGCTAAGTGTAAACTCTTAAAATGTTATATTAATTTAAGAATTTTTAGATTTATTTTATAATTATTTATTATATTTTATAAATTATAAAAAATATATATATTGATTTAATTTAGTCTTATTTTTTTATGCTTAAATTTTTTTTATACTAATGATTTGTTCTAGTTGTATCTGAAATATATCTGTACAAACGATGCTTATTCTCAAATACATTGCTTGCATACAGGCAGCTGGCTTACACTGCTGTGGACAGTATTTAGTTGGTTTCATATTTGATGTCTTTTCGCTTTGCCTTTTTTATTACCAGATTTATCATTACACATTTCAAAAATGATGCAATATTTGAGCGGCTTCTGGGCCTGACAAATCTCGGCATCACTTGTTTTAGATTTTAAATATTGACTCTACCTGGCCTGTTGTTAACCCGTTAGCGCAACAGTGGAAAAGTGTCTACTGACTTCATCGATTGTGCACTTTGTGGTTTGAAACCACAACGATTAAAGGCTCAATGTGATCATGATTAAATGCAAAAGAGAAAGAGTCTTGCCATTAGAGGGTGCAATATTAAAAAAAAACGTTCTCTGCACTTTCTCTGCCCAGCACTGCACTGTGTGTATTTAAATGACAAAAAAAAACTGTTAATGTTATCACACGCTGTTAATGTTGTGCTTATTGCAGATGTTTCCTTTTGTTTCTAGCCATCATGGCTGCCGTAATTAATCAAATCAAAGCTTACATAATTATAATAGCCATGTTTTCTGGACTTACTCCATGTTTTCTCCATTTAAACCACTAAAATTTTAGATTCATGTCGTTGTCGCCTCAGAAAAGTTGCATCCTCGAAAAACAAGGAGATCTGCATAAATTATCATGTTGGTGTGTTTTCTGAAAGAGTTGTTTTGCATAGTTTCTAGTCAGTCGAGTGCTGAAATAAAACAGCTTGGGTGCAATTCATTCTTAATTTGCCCTGTAGTCTTTGAGAAAAGGCAGGTCGTGTTGTTGTTTTTCTTGGGTGAAAGTGACACGATCGTCTCAGTGGAGAAAGAAATCTAAGACAGCGAGTACTACTTTCAATCCAAAAGCACCAATGCAAAAGAACAGGCTCATTTTCACCGTTAAGAGGTGTTAGAGGGAATATTTTTGTAATCCGTTCGGTGACTTCACGTGGAGTGTTTCGGCACAGTTTGTTTTAACATAGGCTGTGATAGCAGATGACAAAACATCATGGAAGGGTGAAAGGGTTTTGCTGGGTGTAAAGGTGCCAATTAGCACAGGCAAGCTGCTGTGACACCCTCCAGTTAACTCATTGCAACATAAACACAACAATCATATCACTGTGCCATTCATACCGTTTCGAAACCACTTGAGAGCCACTTAAAATGTGCGGTTGAAACAAGTGTTGCGAATTAGTTTAGAGCTTGGGATGTTCGCACTTGTAGTTTGCTTCTCTTGGTGCTTTTGAAAAACAGAAAATGATTCATTTAGGGTGCTTTCACACCTGTAGATGGATTCATTTGTACAGAAACAGGGATTTAGAATGGTTACAATGTTGTTTTTTGTTCTTGGTGTGGTTTGCTTTAACACAGCAAAGTTTCTAAGGGTGCTTTCACACTAGTACTTTTGTTCAGCACCCGGGTTCGTTTGATGTCATAGTACGGTATGTTTAGCTAGTGTGAACACGTCTTCTGAACTCGGGTACGCACCCGTGAACCATACCCGAGTCCACCTGAAAGTGGTGGTCTGGGGTACGGTTTATGTGAACTCTGGTACGGTTCACTTGTAGTATGAATGCAATCATACCAAAAGCCGGAAGTGAACCGTCAATAGTACAACAAACTTCAGTTTTCATAACGTTAATTCGTGTGTGTGTATGTCTGTGTATGTCACCTACCTTGACGACAAGCGGGACTGACCCAGTACAAACAGTGATAATGTCTGCTTGTCTCCTCCAAAAACAGCTTCTGCAGACATCGCGTGATGTTCTGAACGTTTGTTATTTTTGCAGCAGATAGACGCGAGTCGCTTTCTGTATGTCCAAAACCAAAAGGTTTAGTAAAAGCGAAACGACCGCGATGTGCGGAGTGCGGGCGTCTTTCCATTTTGGCGCTTTGCTTTCGTGTCCGTCACCTGGGAACAGCCGTACACAAAACAGCGGCTTGATGACGCAAGCGTACCGGGGTTCAGAAGGAAAAAAGACGGGACAATTGAACCAAGTGTGAAAGCACCCTAAAATTGACCAAAATTATTAAAACAAGACTTGTGCGAGGAAACTAGTTTGGATTCTGCTCAGTTGTCATACATCGTTATTTTAATTTATGACGATGAGAAATGAGACATTATAAGCGAAAAGGACACCCACAGACATAGTCACCAAATATAAATCAAACAATTTCTAACACACAGCCTCTTTTCAATTGTCAAGGGTTGTAGAATATATATTAATATCAGTTCTATATCAGAAGTCACAATAACTAAAAAAAGTTAATGATATTATATTTTTTTAAATAGTTCAGTTAGACAGCTTGCTTTCACTTTCATATTCGACATAGGTAAAACGCACTTTTACCGGTAGGAAAGATATATTGCCCTACTCATCATTCTCTCTTTGTATAGCCATATATATACGCCTATTACATAACCATAATACACTGCTTTATAGCCTGGTTTGTTAGTTCATTAGATCGTATTGTTTTCTCATGACAACCGAAGCACTTTAGAGTTCATTTCAGTCTAGACCACCTCGTTCAAGTGATCTCGGGCCGAGCACAATTGTGGGGTTCACATTTGCCAAACCAACCCATCTAATGGTTAAATGCACCAGTTTTCGAAACAAACGTCTAGGTTTGAAAGCACCCTTAGTGCTGACTCACTTGCCGTTGTTACAGGCATGCACCAATTTTTTGAAAGCTGAAAATTATTATTATTTTTTTTTTAGCAAAAATATTATCCCCTCAAAAAAAAGGCTTTTTTTACATTTCTGAAATGAATGTAAAGAAATGTCCATCAAACACTGTTTTAAAAACCAATCAATAAAATGATCGAAACAGTGATAGCCAGTCAGATTCAACCTTTCTTTAAGTGTCAATAATTGACGAGTGTTAAATTATTAGAAATATAACAGAGTGGCAATTACACCAGAGGTGTGCATTATTTTCTAATAATTAAATGGACTAGAGTCAGTTATTCACTTATACTATAGTTCCCACACCTTAAACCACTGTTAAGCTGATTGCATTTCAAGATATTTGTTAATATTTGTGTTGTTGTTGTTGCCAAGCTGCTCCTGTGTATTTTGTCAAAGACTATAGAAAACAGAAGACGTGTCACTCGTATAGTTTTGAATGGGGGAGAGTGGAAGGGTTAATATGGTGAATGAAGCCCTGCCTTCTAGTACAGGAGCCAATCAGTGATTGCTATTCACCTTATTCTTCGCGAACAAGCGGCTGCAGCCATTTGAATCTTTTTGGCTTTCACTTCCATTCACTTTTAGAGGTTATAAACAGCTTGTTCCGCTGCTTGATGTTGCAAACTGACATTTTCCTATTATATTAATATTATTTTTATGTATGATCATGCAAACATTTGTTTGTAGAGCGAGTAGTTTGACTGTTTATTGCGGTTTAGTATTCCTAGTCATTTCTCCCATAGGCAACTGAATCGAAAGTTCTAAACCAATCGCAAAAACGAGTGCACTTCTGCATTGAAGAATAAGGTCAATAGACTGACAATTCTTCGAGTTTCTGCAGATTTTGTGTGATTCGAACATTTAAAAATTAAACTAAAGAGATGAGTTGTTGTTTCAATTTGTTGGTGATTCCTAATATGGAGTTTAGGCGTAAGCTTGGCAAGAAATTTTGGAGAATTTGAAGTTTTCCCATTCAAACTGAATGTCCGAGCAGCCGCCAAGTGAAATGACCTGCCTTAAAAGGGACTTTTTTTTTTGTTTTGTTTGGTTTTATTACAGTACATTCTTACACATCCAAAGACTTCTGTTTTGTTTTGATGTGATTTTAGGCAGTTGTAGGCTGTTAAATAACTGACATCATTCAGTGTATATGAAACTAGGTCCCATTTTATATTAAGTGTCCTTAACTACTATGTACTTGCATCAAAAAATAAATGCAATGTACTTACTGTGTTCATAACGTATTTGAGAACACTTGTGGTGCTCTTGAGTTGAGATAGGGGTAGGGTTAAGGACAAGTTTGGTGGTATCGGTAGGTTTAAGGGTGGGTTAAGGTGTAAGTGATGGTCAACTGGATATTTAAAAATGTAATTACAGAAATTTATTACAGATTTAATTACATACAGGTATTTAATCAAGGATAAGTACAATGTAAAAACATGTATTTACACAACAAGTACATTGTAACGAATTATTAATTTTGGTGTAAGTACATATTAGTAAAGGCCACTTAATATAAAGTGGGACCTGAAACGATAATGCGGTTAAAACCTGCCTGCTGTGTGTTTATATGAAAATAATGGCACACTTCAGAATGCTCATCAGCCAATCAGAATCAAGTATTCAACAGCCCTGCAGTATAAAGAGTTTGAACATATATGCATGTTTCATCATCTGAACGCTTTATAATGGCACTTTATTCCACATTAAATAGCATTATGTTTTATTTTTGTCACGTGAATGAACCAAAAATGCAGCGTATTGTATGGGTGATTGAAAAATGACAAGTTTCAGTTGGGGGTTTTAGATTTTAGAGAGTTTAATCTTAACAGAAGTGATGATTAGCTCAACCAAATGCTGCAATTCAAGAAAAAACGTCTTTCTGTAATTGATGTTTTAATGAGAGGCGAGATTGTAAGGATTGACATTGAGTCGATGTGTACTTCAACACACACTTCAAAACCTTCAGCGTGTTCATTAGCTGCGCTTCAGACGTTTTCTCTGAAAAGCCTTTCACATTGTGACACAGGTCTGCCGCTTATTAGCATCTAATGTATTCTTGCTTATTAATTTTTTAACTCCGTATTGGATAAATAAAACCATCCAGAAAGTGAACGCTCAGTCAAGAGAGCGGCCATAAAAAGCAGCCACTCAGTCAATTTCAGCTCCGATTGACTTTGAAGATTTACCACAACCTTTATGGCTCTCACAGCAAATTGACGAAAAAAAGACACGCACTTGTCACAGTTTTCACTCTGTATGCCAAACGCCGCGTCTATCTGTGTAAATAATTCATATTAATTCTCACTGTCACTATTTTTTTTGATGGTCATATTACACGATTGACAGATTTGACCTAATACACTGCTAAAAATCCTTTTCCAGCATTTTCCTACATATTTGTATTGTTTCTAGCCCAAATATCTCAAATAAAAATAAATAAAACAAGCATTTTATTGAAAAGTAAAACAAATATATATGGGGTACTGGGATACACCCATACACACTTATACACTACGTCCAATTTAGGTTATCCAATTCACCTAACTGTAACTAAGCTGGGACTTGAACCAGCAACCTTCTTGCTGTGAGGCGAGAGTACTAACCACTGAACTACTCTGTCGCCCACAAAACAGTATGTTTAGGTAAAATAAGAAGTCATAAATATGTTTTGACAAATAATAAATCTAAATTAAGTGAGTTCTTCCTTAAAACAAGCGAAACAGTCTCCCAGTGTGGTAAGAAATGCTTCAGATCCAACAACAAAATGCTTCAGAAAGTCTAGAAAAGGTTTCTAGAAAGAAAACGTTAGCTAACTAGTGCCATATTCCATAACTTAGCTGAAAATGAGGTCTGCTGTGCCTTTTTATTTTCACTATCCATTCAGAACGGACCTTCGGGTCACTCGGAAGGCGGTGAAAAAATTATTTTGTGTCACTTTCTCTATTCTGATACAGCCAGGTGACTTCTGGAGATACTTTCAGGTTTCTTCCCAGCGCAGCCTCTATTTCGCTTTTAAAATGGTGGCTGGTGAAATCAGTCAATAAGTTATCATTAAAAAAGTTGTACCACATTAGTTTATATGATTTAAAGCAGGGTTCACCCAGAGGGCCGGTGTTCCTGTAGGATTTAGCTCTAACTTGCCTCAACACACCTGCCTGGATGTTTCAAGTATTCCTAGTAAGATTAGCTTGTTCAGGTGTATTTGATTAGGGTTGGAAATAAAATCTGCAGAACCTCGGCCCTCCAGGAACAAGTTCCACTGATTTAAAACAATATTTTCAGTTTATTTCCAAATATTATGAAATAAATTAGCAAATTAATAAATTAGCAAATTATCTCCAGAAGTCACCTGTCTGTATCAGAGTAGAGAAAGTGACACAAAATAATTTTTTCACTGCCTTCCGAGTGACCCGAAGGTCCGTTCTGAATGGATAGTGAAAATAAAAAGGCACAGCAGACCTCATTTTCAGCTAAGTTATGGAATATGGCACTAGTTAGCTAACGTTTTCTTTCTAGAAACCTTTTTTCTAAAAAAAAATAATATTTTCAGTTTATTTCGAAATATTATGAAATAAATTAGCAAATTACCAGTTTTCAATGTGATATAGTTTGGCATATTTACCTTCAGCCCACAGCTCTTGATGATATTTGGTTTTAGGCCCTTCATATGAAAACGTTTGGGCACCCCTGCACTAGACATTTAGAGAACAGACCAGATAATTGAAGAACAAGACAAAAACTTTTTGAGAAAAGCCTTTTTGCAGTGTATAGTAAATATTTTGACCCTGACGTGTCTCATAATGGATCAGTGTCATGTGTAGTTCAGACTGTCTTTGCCATACATGTTTTATGCTTCAGTGAATCATTAGTCTTTTCGCAGGCTGCCTATAATGGACCTAATGATCTGCTATTAAATGAAAATGCTTGGGGGGAAAAAATGATACTGAACTACTGAACCTACATGTCAAGTACCTCAGAAACTCTTAACACTGTCCTGCTTCTCCACAACATCCATTAATGTGCTTATTTATACCCAAATACCTATTTTTTACATGATTTCCGATGTTTTCTAAGTGTGTATGTTCACTTGCATTCATCTTGACGGAAAATGAACTCCAATAACGGCGTTTGGGATTAAACACAATAATATTCGGATTCATGAAGAGGATTGGAAACTTGATGGAAATACTGTACAATACAAGACAATTTTCGATGGAGGATTTGGTGTGAAATACGGGATGTTTTGCATCTTGCATTCTTCATTATGGACAAGAGGGACTGAAAAGCCTAAGCAACAGCGGAAATAATAACCAAACTGCATTAGATGTAAAAGACAGGGGACTTGGATAATTAAAACATTGATTACTAATCACAGATTGTGTTTTTGACCACATGACTGGATTGTCGCTGATTTTAACGAAGAGCCTTTGAACCATTCTGTGTTTCTGTCCAATTAAATCGAAGCATCTGTAATGAGCACTTGTCCTTGTTCATTTT
>CAIGQQ010033473.1:198017-214759 GCA_903798035.1 Danio albolineatus | reverse complement strand
GCAGTGTATTTTTGTTTATTTGTGTGCGTTTTGAGAAAATGCAGTGTTTTTTTATTTGTTTTTTAAGAACATACAGTGTATTTATTTTTTATTAGTTTGTGTTGTGAGAAATACAGCTCGTTTCCTTAATTTGTTTGCTTTGTGACAAATTGCAGTGTGTTTTTCTATATTGTTTGCATTGTGAGGATTTGTAACTCAACAGATTTGCTACTCATTTAATTTACTGCCAGTTTTTTAAATTGCATGTGTTTTCTTAATTTCCAGCTCGTTAAGCTTTCTCAGCCACCTTATTTAAATTTTTGTCAGAGCGATGACTCAAAGCTCATCATTCACTGCTGTTTTTCACTGATCTGAATGTGTTGTGACAGAGAGACTGTGTGTTAAAGAAACTGAGGAAGGAGGGGGTTTTGTGACTATTGAGTTTGACTGGAAATGTGACAACGGAATAAAGTGAGACAGAGAGTGACTGGGTCAAGCAGGTTTAGACGTGCCAAACACAATAAAAGCATATAAAAGCGTAAATGTGTGATTGGCGGAGTTACGAAACATGCCCTGTGAGTGACTCTTGTTTTCATAAGGCAACCCTCAGGCATGCGTGCACAAACAGACACACACACACACACACACACACACACACACACTGGTTTTGATAGTTTATACACTGCAAAAATGCTTTCCTCACTTGGAGTTTTTGTTTAGTTTCCAGTCAAGATATGTTTAAAATTCTTAAATAAATAAGCATTTACAAAATTTTGTCTTGTTTTCAGAAATAATATGTGAACTTTTTTTGTTATAACGTTTTGAAATGAGATTGTCTTGACTGTTCAAGGAAAAACTCAGATTTTGACTTATATACAAGACAATATTTTGTATTTGTTTAGAAAATGCTTCTTGATTTAAGAATCTTTAGATATTTAAATGAGAAACGAGACAAAAACTATAAGTAAGAAAAGCAATTTCAATAATAATAATGAATAATATGTACATTTTAATATGATTTATTTACAATACATGATGTAAAGTAATATTTTCTGTCATTTAGTAGATAAAATAGATATATTTTGGATTTGCGTTGTGTCCAGGGCCAGTTTTTAATATTTCTGCACAAACGTTTTATAAAAAACTCTAAATTATTCACCTTCTTGTGAAGTTTTTATTATTTTTCAAATATTTCCCAAGTGTTGTTTAACAAAGCTATTTTTAACACGTTTTAAACACAGCAGTTTTAATAACTAACTTATTTTGTCTTTGCCATAATGACAATACATGATATTTTACTACACTAGAAATAATGTTTTGTTACTTCGATTTTTTTGTCTCGTTTCTACTCCAAATATCTAAAAATCAATATCTAAATCAAGAAGCATTTTCTAGACAAGCAAAAACATTGATTTGTTAGAAAAAATAAAATGCCAAACAATTAAGTGAGTTTTTCCTTAAAACAAACCAAACAATCTCCCGATGGTGTAAGCAAAATAACTTTAAGTCAAAAGAAAAGGCTATCACTTCCCTCACTCCAATGGCAGATTATTTAACTGGCTTTAACTAAAAAAAAAAAAAAAACACTTAATGTTTTGACATTTTATTTCTGAAAACAAAACAACATTTAGTTCACATCTAGAAAAAGCTTCTTGGTTTGAGAATGTTTAGATATTTGGACTAGAAATGAAACAAAAACACTAAGTAAGAAAAGCAATTTCAATAATATTACTGAATAATGTGCACAGTTGAATATGACTTATTTACAATACATGATGTAAAGTACTATTTAGTCGTTTAGTAGATAAAATGGATATATTATGGATTAGCATTGTGTCCAGGGCCAGTTTTTGATATTTCTGCACAAACTTTTATTAAAAAAACTAAAAATTATTCACCTTCTTGAGAAGTTTTTATTATTTTTCAAATATTTTCCAAGTGTTGTGTAACAAAGATATATTTTTTTCAACACCATAGTTTTAATAACTAACTTAATCTGTCTTTGCCATAATGACAATACATGATATTTTACTACACTAGAAATAATGTTTTGCTTACTTCGATTTTTTGTCTTGTTTCCACTCCAAATATCTGAAAATACCCAAAATCAAGCATTTTCTAGACAAGCAAAAACATTGATTTGTTAGAAAAAATAAAATGCCAAACATTTAAGTGAGTTTTTCCTTAAAACAAGCCAAACAATCTCCCAATGGTGTAAGCAAAATAACTTTAGGTCAAAAGAAAAAGCTAGCTTACTTTACTCACTCCATTGGCAGATTATTTAACTGGCTTTAACTAAAAAACTCACTTAATTTTTTGACATTTACTACTAAACAACTAAATATTACTTTACATCATGTATTGTAGATAAAATGGATATATTTTGGATTAGCATTGTGTCCAGGGCCAGTTTTGAAAATTTCTGCACAAACTTTTATTAAAAAAAACTCTAAATTATTCACCTTCTTGTGAAGTTTTTATTATTTTTCAAATATTTCCCAAGTGTTGTTTAACAAAACTATTTTTTAACACGTTTTAAACACAGCAGTTTTAACAACTAACTTATTTTGTCTTTGCCATAATGACAATACATGACATTTACTACACTATAAATAATGTTTTGCTTAGATTTTCTGTCTTGTTTCTTCTCCAAATTTCTGAAAATTCTTAAATTAAAAAGCATTTTCTAGACAAGCAAAAACATTGATTTGTTAGAAAACATAAAATGCCAAACAATTAAGTGAGTTTTTCCTTAAAACAAGCCAAACAATCTCCCAATGGTGTAAGCAAAATAACTTTAATTCAAAAGAAATTAAAGAGATTTTATTTCTAAAAACAAAACAACATTTAGTTCACATCTAGAAAAAGCTTCTTGATTTAAGAATGTTTAGATGTTTGGATAAGAAACGAGACTAAAGCATTTCTTGCACTGTAGTGTATTTTGCAAGACATCCAGCCACACACACACACACACACACACACACACACACCCTGAGTGTGAACCATTGAACCGTCTCTCCGCATGTGGCCGTTTCGTGCAAAGGCCGTGTTTCAGCGCTCACCTGAAGGGAGTTCCTGACGCCGTTTGCACGCAGATCTCTTTGTTGCTGCGGCTGCATTTTTCTGCGGTGCTTCACCCTCCCCGTCGCGTTTCCAAAATAACCCAAACAGGTTCTGCGTGTAGTAACTGTGATATTATCTAAGCCAGCTTCACCTGCAGGGGATCCCGCTACAGTCTGCACGACAGACGCCCGGGGCTAAACAGGAGGCAAGACGGGCCCTGCCGACAGCATTCGGGCCCTAATATCTGTTCTCCTCAGTGATTGATTGACAAACGCACAAACATGAAAACAGAAATGAAGAGCCGTATTTGAGCTGCGCTGGCATGTGAAGGGTGTAACTGTTTACTCTGATGACTTTGGGTTTTTGCAGCTCACATCTAAATTAGATCAGCTATAGGCCAGGAATGTCTAAACGCAAGGAAAACAGTGCGATTGTGAGAGATCTGGGTTCATTTATTTATTTATTGTTGTTTCTTTTAAAGCCTCCCATCAGTAGAGTTTAATGCTATAATCTATTAGGGAATTTAAAGGTGCTGTATGTAAGTTTTTGACTCTGTTAAAGAGCCCCTATTATGTGTTTTTGAGAATGATCTTCATCAGTGTGTACCACAGCTCTAAGTGCAGTGAAATGTCCAGCTGAGGCTTAAATCTGAAAGTGCTCAGTGTTTAAAACTATTGATTCATCTATAAAAGAGTCGACTCATAGTTCCTTAAACGAATCGCCGTGCTTACCAGTCTTTAGCCGTTTCGGCGTGACGTGAACACGAAACATAAGCCCCACCCATTTGTGCGCGCGCAGCCCCGGGAGATTCGAAATCCCCAGCCCCGCCCACAAACAACAGCAGCGAGCAAAGGTTGCCAGATTGGGCGGTTTTGAGTTTGATTGTGCAGGTAAATCCCCTTTTGGAGAGGGTTTGGACTGGAGTCAGTCAGCTACATCTGGCAACACAGAGAAGAGCACTGTAGCAGACATGTGCTCAGCTGGAGATTACTGGAAGTGAGCAGATGAACCAGAGATGAGACTGTGAAGAGTCAGTGGTTGAGGTTTATCTCTGCAGAAATGCCTCAGCATTATAGCCCAGCCTTGTGCTGTGTTCCTCTGAGGAGCTTCTGAAATCTACACGCTTACAGCGGAGGATTCAGAGCACCGTTTGTTAAAGGAAGGAGCAGAAAACACTATTGATGTCTGCAGGGGCGGACTGGCCATAGGGAGCAGTGGGACATTTCCCAGTGGCCTGACGGTGAATCTGGCCTGCTATCCAGCAAGTGTGAGTGCGTGCGATTAAAACGGTCGCCTCATTGTTTTCTCCAGCTTGTAAATGATGTATTTAATTGTGTTTAGTAACTTGTAACCGCTTGTAGTGTCTCTGGTTAACTTGTATTCTCATATCGCGTCTAAAAGCACGTTGTAAATGCGACGCGTGCCGCTTTGTTTACAGATTAAAATGCGTTTGTGAGCTCGTGTTCCTCTGCTGTTTGTCGTTGCTATGGCTACATCAGCTCTCCTACACACGTGCGGCGGTCCTGTTTCATAATAGTTATTAATAGTCATTAATACTGCATGTGTGTCGCTGTTTTTACTTCTGGTTAAGAATAGAGTGATATGCTGGGAGACCGGGGGGTTAGTTTCAGGGGTGAGGTGTCTGAAATACGGGCGACTCCCGGGAAAAACGAGTGTTGGCAGATATGCTCACGCACACACTATGACTACTTCAATATTGATAAGCCGTGGTGGGCATTCTCTCACGCTGAATGATGTCGACCAATCGCAACAGACTGGGTCATCGGTCCAATCAGCGCAGTTTAGCATTGCGCTAAGCAGGGGTTTTGGAGCAAATGAAGCGCTGAACGATTCATATAGGAGTCGCTGGGATAATGAGGTAAAAATAAATGCAGATTATCAGATAATGAAAGTGTTTTTTGACCATGCATGCATATTAGCCTGCTGTTGGAGACCCCCAAAACCAAAATATGACCCTTTTTAATGTATAATAGGGGCTCTTTAAAGCATAAAACTACCATAATATGTGTGCAGATATTCAGAAACATGCTCAGTGAACATTCTTGTTTATCTGAGAAACAATGCTGAAGTCAGATATTCTGCTTTGGAAATGTGCGTTACATGCCAGAACGTCTGTCATTGTTTTGGTTCCTTTAACGCACCCAATGCCAGTTTAGCCAATTATTTACAGCCCTCCGGGCTGCCTTGCTGGAAAACAGCACATTTGATTCATTCAGTCAGAAAGGCTCTCATAGTATGCATCTGTGACTGAAATGTAACCTCCGGTGGACAGTAGCAGACTCTGAAATGAGAAGCAGATTCAGAGTTCCACATGAGGTGGTTATTAATTAGCAAATAATATAAATATTACGAGTGTAAACATTAGGTGCGCAGGTTACAATGTAACGACGTGTCCTAACAACATGCTTCATGACGAGATACACAGTGATGAGCAGTTTGGCTGTTTGCATCAGACGAAACACGACAGAAATGTAAATCCAGCCATTCAGAAGCACAGAATAGTGCACTCACTGCACTCCAGCGCAATGGTAAGGCTTATAATCTATTTTATACACATTAAACTTCTTTAATATTATTAAATGTAGAAGCTGAATAACTGATATGTGTTGGTTTGCACTGAGTTAAACTTATAAAGTTTAATTTCACACGGTTTATTTTATTTTCCAGATCTGAGGTGAACTATCTGCTGCTGCTTTCATTCATTTATTCATTTTCTTTTCGGCTTAGTCCCTTTATTAATCCAGGGTCGCCACAGCGGAATGAACCGCCAACTTCTCCAGCATATGTTTTACGCAGCAGATGCCCTTCCAGCTGCAACCCATCACAGAGAAACATCCATACACACTCATTCATACTCATACACTACAGACAATTTGACCTACCCAATTCACCTGTACCACGTCTTTGGACTTGTTAGGGAAACGGGAGCACCCGGAGGAAACCCACGCAACCACGGGGAGAACATGCAAACTCCACACAGAAACGCCAACTGACCCAGTTGGGGCTCGAACCTGCGACCTTCTTGCTGTGAGGCAAACGTACTACTCACTACGCCATCGTGGCGCCTGTGCTACTGCTTTCAGTATATGTCAATAAGTGTCATGTGACACGATCACCAGCGATCTAACAACCAGAGATCGCTGGTAAACACTCACACATTCACACAAACTACAAACGCGCCATTTCATGGACTACATATTCAGTCATGCAACACACACACACACACACCTGCTCCAAGTCACCAGTGACTGCAAACACTGCTCACAGACTGATTACCTGGACTATGAGTACAGCTCAAACACACACAATGTTTTGTCTTGTAAGCTGTCTAGTGAACATTACGACATGTTTTCCCTGCCTTGTTTGAACCTAGCCTTGTTTTATTGTTTATGTCTGTCTGCTGCCTGCCTTCTGACCATCTGCCTGTATATTTGACTACGACTCTGGATCGCCTGCATTCATCTGTTTGCCCCCGTGTTGACCGATGCTTACCTGACATCTCTAATAACCCTACATTTGTATCCGCAAGTCTGCTCTCAGCTTCACAACATCTATAAACTGGCATTCAGACTCACATTATTAGCATTTAACACTGAATAAAGCACCTGAGCTGTACCTGAGGGGATCATTGTCAGTGTGTATGTATATATATATATATATATATATATATATATATGTTCATTGTAGCGCATCTCTCCCTGAGGTTATCAGTGATTCATGAAAATATGTTTGGACGTTCCAGAGATTTTCAATGAGATCTCACTGAGCAAACAGGCAGAAAAGCAGCGTTCTGCTTTGCATTTGCTTCCCTTAACTGTGCATTTGAATGTAATTGACATTGCGTAAGCTGCTGTGGTTTGGGACAGAGATAAGATTGTTGGGTATCATTGCATGTTGCATTCAAAGCGTACACCATTTTGTCATAATGGTTGACATTGTGACTGCAAACAACTGTATGCAAACAAGAGCGAACCCATTAACGTTCCTGCAGGTCACCGGGTTTGTCTTTGCCTACACAACACAATGGCTATAACAGACTAACAGCAGGCTTGATGAGAACCAGCGCAATCTCTGGTGATCTGATTAAACACTTTACTTTGGCTATTGCAGTTTGGTGTTATTCAAATCACCTGATTGGCATTTTGGATATGCATAAAAATAAATAAATAAATGAATAAATAAATAAATAAATAAATAAATAAATAAATAAATAAATAAATAAACACTTGATGGAAATGCCAAGGAGCACACAAAAGCTAAGGGTATGTTTATTCAACAACAATGTACTTTACCAACAAAGATTGAACTATTTATTAATTTATTTATATATATTTTATTTATTTAGTTAGTTACGCTGTAAAAAATTAATTTTGTTACAAATTCCTATATCAAAAAAGTAAAAATATTGTCTGTATTTAACAATGAGTCAAAATTAAGTGAGTTTTTCCTTAAAACAATCGAAATAATCTCCCAATGGGGTAAACAAAATAATCTCAAATCAATATTAAAAACAAGATAATTTCACTTCCGTCAATAGCTGATTATTTTGCTTGTTAAACAGTAATAAATACTGTAGAATTTACCCGAGTAAACTGTGAGGCATCATGATATAATATACCTTATAGTTGTAGAAAACCTCAATATTGGTGCATTTGTTTATATTACTTTAGTTGTTGTGTTACCATAGCAACTGTAGAATCACCACAACAGATCAATTACTAAAGTTGTTGTGTTACCATAGCAACTGTAGAATCACCACAACAAATCAATCACTGTAGTTGTTGTGTTACCATAGCAACTGTAGAATCACCGCAACAGATCAATTACTTAAGTTGTTGTGTTACCATGGCAACTGTAGAATCACCACAACAGATCAATTACTATAGTTGTTGTGTTACCATGGCAACTGTAGAATCACCGCAACAGATCAATTACTTAAGTTGTTGTGCTGACATAGCAACTGTAGAATCACCACGACAGATCAATTACTTAGTTATTTTGTTACCATAGCAACTGCAGAATCACCACAACAGATCAATTACTTAAGTTATTTTGTTACCATAGCAACTGTAGAATCACCACAGTGATCAATTACTATAGTTGTCATGTTACCATAGCAACTGTAGAATCACCACAACAGATCAATTACTATAGTTGTCATGTTACCATAGCAACTGTAGAATCATCACAGCAGATCAATCACTATAGTTGTTGTGTTACCATAGCAACTGTAGAATCATCACAGCAGATCAATCACTATAGTTGTCGTGTTACCATAGCAACTGTAAAATCACTATAGCAGTAGATCAATTCCTATAATTGTCGTGTTACCATAGCAACACCACAACAGATGAATTACTATAGTTGTCGTGTTACCATAGCAACTGTATAATCACCACAACAGATCTATTTTCATAGTTGTTACCATAGCAACTATTTAAACACCACAACTGATTGATTTGAATACTTATTTAATTAATATAATTGTGTTACCATAGCAACTGTACAATTTCAACAACAGATTAATTTGAATGTTGAAATTCACTCAATTTTGACTCACTATTTCTGAAAACAAATCAAAATTTTTTTACTTGTTTGGAAAATACTTCTTGGCTGTTTCTCAATATGCGTTTTTGTCTGTACTTGAGTCCTCGTGAAACGACATCAAACGTTGCCGAAGTGCTGTTTCAATTCAAAGTTCACATCTTGCCAAGTAAAGGTAAAATTCCCAGATGTGTACTTGCTCCGCCCCTTTTGTGGAGGACGCATTGAGAGGTGACTTCTGTGAACTTGCGAAGCACAGGTATCCCAGGATGCAGTGCAGCCCGACCAGTGAAAGCTAGTGGTGGAGGACGATTTTAAAAATACTCCTCTGTTGTGTTACAAAATAAAGTTTTAAGAGTTTTTCAGGCGAGAATATAGTTGTTTTAAACTCGAATCGGCAGTTTATTCACAAAGATAGCATGTCTTTGGTGACTCAGCTTATGCGGCTTATGCGGACTCAGGCTGCGTCCGAAACCGTATACTTCCATACTATACAGTTCTTAGAATTGGAAAATCAGTATGCGAGAAGTACCCGGATGACTTACTACTTCCGGCGAGATTCTGAAGTGTGCATCCCATGAACGCTGTGCTATCCCATGATGCCCCGCGACAGAATTCATGAATGGGAGTGAAGCGACGCAACTGACGCAGGTAGGTCACGTGACCATGACAAAATAGCAGATATAGTACATCCGAATTCCATTCATACTGCTCACATTCATACTGTATAGAGCGTACTTTTCTAACGGCCGAGCAGTACGTTTATATTTAAATGCAGTACCTACTGAGTAGTAGGCGGTTTCGGACACAGCCTAAGACCCCCAGTCTGTCAGCGGGAGCTTCGTCATCACCACCCCTGCCAAGAGCAGCTTTAATCAGCCAGTCCATCTCGGATGTACCGCTCGATCTCATCTCTCCATTGTAGTTAAAACGTAATATTTAATACATCTTGTGTATATCTAACAGACAGTTTTTGGTCTTTTGAATATATTATTTGTTGTCAGGTGCATTATTTTGGCAGTGTTATTTTGTTACGTTTAATAATTGCCTTTAATTATTAACAGATCAATTATTATAGTTGTTGTTACCATAGCAACTATCGAAACGCCACAACTGATTGATTTGAATACTTTAATATAATTGTGTTACCATAGCAACTGCGGAATCACAACAACAGATTAATTTGAATGTTGAAACGCACTAAATTTGACTAATTACTTCCGAAAACAAATCAATATTTTTTACTTTTCTGGAAAATACTTCTTGATTTAACAATTGTTTCATATTTGGGCTGGAAACAAGACTAAATCTCTAAGAGAAGCATTTTTCCAGTGTGTGAAATGTATCATCGTGTGTTGACTGTCGAGTAACTGAGGCGTAACTCATTTATTATGAGAAAGTAGACTTACAGCGGTTTCCCTGGTTGAGCAACTTCTCTCTCTCTCTCTCTCTCTCTGAAGCACAGTGGTAGTTTATTCGCAATGCATTTATGCTACGATCCGATTTAAAATTCAGAATAAATTCATAACTTTGATTAGAAACGCTGATTTCTTTTGCTCATTTGTGTCTTCGCTGCAAATGAACCTTTCAACTCTGTGAAAAATTAAAGGGAGATGCTGTAAATAACCTGGACGGCTTTGTGCAGAACAGGCTTCTGCCTGCTGAAGTTTCTATTTCGGTTGTGTTTTCTTCTCACCTCAGGGCTGCGGTAAACAATCTGTCAGAGCAGGTGGAAGCAAAAATGCACCGGTACCGGCAATTAAGATTGCAAGGAACCAAGTTCATGTACAGGTGAGGAGAAGCACTGTGTTCCCTCCTTCATTTCTGTGCCAGCTGTAATTGTTGTCTTTTGATAGACTGGCTTTGAAGAGCAGGGCTCGACTGAAAGGTTGCCCACACACACATTAAAAATACCAAAAATAATAAAGCAGTGGAACGCAGTAAATAGTCAATGTCAGCGAGAAAAAGCTCTGCAAACAAAGGTAAAACACTCTCAGCTTTCGATGCTGCACTGAAATGCAGTTTGGAGGTCCAAAAAATTATATAAGTATTTATACAAAGTTTAATTTAACTTCTTTTATTGTTAATTAATTGCAATTAAATACATCATTTACTGCTGATTCATAGAGCTGAAAATTGTTTTGTTTTTGTTATATATATAAAATATATATAAAACCGGGCGACACAGTGTCTCAGTGTTTAGCACTGTCACCTCACAGCAAGAAAGTTGCTAGTTTGAGCCTCGGCTGGGTCAGTCGGTGTTTCTGTGTGGAGTCTGCATGTTCTCCCCGTGTTGGTGTGGGTTTCCTCCGGGTGCTCCGGTTTCCCCCACAGTCCAAACACATGCGCTATAGGGGAACTGATGAACTAAACGGGCCACAGTGTATGAGTGTGTTGGGGTGTTTCCGAGTACTCGGCAGCTTAAAACATATGCTACAATAGTGTTGGCGAACTGTGGTGACCCCTGATAAATCAGAGACTAAGGTGAAGGAAAATTAGTTAAAGTAAAACTGTGAGGGAAAAAAGCAATGTTTTTGTTTTTATAGTAGTGAGAGTAATATGGAGTCAATCTAGGGCCATATATACTTGCAAAATAAAAGAAAGGTTTGCAAACAAAAAATTAAGTATTGAGCAAAAAATGAATAAATAAATTCAAATCTCCAAAAATCGCAAAGCGAAAATTAATTTGAGAAATAAAAATGTATTTTGCTAACAAAAATAAAGAACTGCAAAGGAAAAGTTAAGTTTTGAGAAATACAAATTAAATTTGCTAACTAAAAAAAGAACTGCAAATAAAAATCAAGCAGTGCAAAAATACGAAAATATTTGCGATTTTTACTAAAAACTATATAGATTTGCAAAACATTTTTTAATAGCATTTTTATATTTTTTGTTTGCAAAACTATCTTTTATTTTGCAAGTATATATAGCCCTAGATTGTCTTCATAAAAAGCGCGAACAAATATTTTATTTGCTCAACTTATAAAATCATCTCAGTTGAATAACCCTGAATGCCCGTCTGGGTGAAATACGGTGTTTATTGAACAACTAACAATGTGCGTGACTCATTTCTAGCCACTAAGAATCAACCTTACATGTTTTGTGCACAAATAGATTGTAAGAGTTGCACTTTTAGGCGCAATTCCTACATTTTCAGCTAAAAACTGTAAACTTTATCCTTTTACCTGTTTGCTTATTATTTGTAGTGCACATAAGTGCACATTTTTTTTTGAACATGCCGGCATTATTGTTTCAGTGTAAACAACATGAGAATCTTTGAAAATTGTGACATCATGCATGTGTTTAGTATGTAAACGTGCACAATGTACTTGTCAATTTAAAAAAAGGAAAAAGTGTAAACATGGTGGCATAAAAACTGTTTCTGCTTGAGAGTTTACGGATGTTTCTTCAGGAATGTGTAGATTTACTTCTACTTTCCTTACAGCCAACAGCAGAGACACATAAAGTAGACATAAAAGATTTTGCACACACATTAGCACCGATGACATGTTTAATTACTACTTCAATACAGGTACAGTTGCTATAGTAACACAAAAACTGTAGAACAGTATTTGAATTTATCTGTTGTGGTGATTCTACAGTTGCTATGGTAACACAACTATAGTAAATTATTTTAATTAATCTGTGGTAGTTCTAAAGTTGCTATTGTCAAAAACTATAGTTAATTATTCAAACTAATCTATTGTTGTGATTCTACAGTTGCTATGATAACACAACTATATTAAAATATTGGAATCAATCAGTTGTGGTGATTCGGCAGTTGCTATGGTAACGCAACAGATTAATTTAAATAATTGACCATAGTTGCTGTGATTCTACAGTTGCTATAGTAACAACACAAACTATATTAAAGTATTGGAATCAATCAGTAATGGTGATTCAACAGCTACTATGGTAACACAACTATAGTAAATTATTTTAGCTAATCTGTGGTAGTTCTACAGTTGCTATCGTCAAAAACTATAGTCAATTATTCAAACTAATCCATTGTTGTGATTATAAAGTTGCTATGGTTACACAACAACTATATTAAAATATTGGTATCAATCTGTTGTGGTGATTCGGCAGTTGCTATGGTAACGCAACAGATTAATTTGAATAACTGACCATAGTTGCTGTGATTTTACAGTTGCTATAGTAACAACAAAAACTATATTAAAGAATTGGAATCAATCGGTTTTGGGTGATATGATATTCTTTGTGGTAACACAAAACTACAGTAAATCATTTGAATTAATCTGTAATAATTCTACCTTCAAATGAATCTGTTGTTGTGACTCTACAGTTGCTATGGAAACACAATTATATTATTCAAATCAAGCAGTTCTGATGTTTCAACAGTTGCTATGGTAACAACAACCATAGTGACTGATCTGTTGTTGTGATTCTACAGTTGCTATGGTAACACAACAACTATAGTGATCTGTTGAGGTGATTCTACAGTTGCTATGGTAACATAACAACTATAGTATTGATCTGCTGTGGTAATTCTACAGTTGCTATGGTAATACTACAATTATAGTAATTGATCTGTTGTGGTGATTCTACAGTTGCTATGGTAACAACAACTATAATAATTGATCTGTTGTGGTGATTCCACAGTTTCTATGGTAACACAACAACTATAGTGATCTGTTGAGGTGATTCTACAGTTGCCATGGTAACACAACAACTATAGTAATGTAAACAAATGCCCCAATATTGTGGTTTCCTACAACAATAGTGTTTATTATACCATAAATACCATGTGATGCCACACAGTTTACTCTAGTAAATTTGACAGTAAGTATTCTAAAGGGTGTATTACTGTTTAATCAATAGTTTATACTAGAGTATGCTGGATAATTCCTCACCAAATAGCTGTAAACACTATAATAAGTATACTACAGTGTGGATCAAAACTTTTCTTTTTCACTGCGTCGTTGTCCCGTAAACACAGTCTTGTATTTGTAGCCAGTAATAGCCAGACGGCTGTTCAACTGCTCCGCATACCAGCTCGCAAATGTCAGTCATGGCGTAAACTATTAGCACCCTTGTTAAAAGCTGTCATTATACAATCAGCTGCATGAAAGTTGCTGTAAAGCTCTCCAGTTTCAGTAAGTTACACTAGTCTCTGTAGACTCCGGACGTGTCACGGCTTGTCCTGCATATCTCGCATCAGCCACGTTGTGTTGGAAATCTAACGTAGAGTCAACGAATAAAACTAAAGTCTTCTGACTTTGAAGGATTCTGTGGATTAAGAGGATACATGTAAAACTTTCTCTATACACTGCAAAAAATATTTAATTAAATCAAATTCTCTTCCAACTTTAGTGTCTTATTTCTAGTCCAAATATCTAAAAATTGTGAAATCAAGAAGCATTTAATAGACAGGTATGAAATATTGTCTTGTCCAGAAATGAGTCTTTAATCAATGGGGTAAGCAGAATAAACATGTTTTTGCTTTGGAATAAGATTATTTTTACACTATTTTCAGATTATTTGGCTTGTTTTAATGAAAAACTTACTTCATTTTGACTCATTATTTCTGAAAACAACACAATATTTTGAGATCATCCAGAAAATGCTTCTTGATTTAAGAATTTTTAGATATTTTGAACAAAAAACAAGTTAAAAAATCTAGGTAAGAACAGCATTATTATATGCAGTGTATTTATAATAATACTTACTGACTTCCTTCGTGTGGTACTGTACAATCCTGTATATTCATCCATATGTGACGATAACCGTTTTCAAGGTAAACCGTGGCTTGGAAAAGTCAAGCTTTTCATCCCGCCAAAATTTTCTGTAATACCGTTCCTGAGGTGTGTGTACGATTTTTTATTTACATGTTTTTACGGGTGTAAATTGTAAAGAAATCTGTATTTTTTTAACAAATGAAGACAGCAGAAGTCAATGATTCACTTGAGTTATATAGCCTGACATGTTTACTGCTCCAAAATACTTTAAATGTTTCTCAAAACAAAATATATTGTTTAGTTTTTTACCCAGATATTTAAAAAGAATATACTTTAGAGCAGTAAACACAATACCATCATACTGGGATATTTTTATCCAAGGTTATCATACCGTCAGAATCTTATATCGGCTCATGCCTAATCCATGGTTTATAGAAATAAACGGTACCACTTTACAGTAAGGTTCATTAGTTAATGCATTTACTAACATGAACTAATCATGGACAACACTAGTACAGCATTTATTAATCATCATTAAACATTTATTAATGCATTATTAACATCCAAGTCCATGCTTGTTAACATTAGTTAATGCAGTGTTTCTCAACTGGTGGGTCGTGACCCAAAAGTGGGTCGCAGGAACATTTTCAGTGGGTCGCGGAGTGTGTGGTCAAAAAAAAACAACAAAAGTTTAATTTTTAACTTGTTTTGCGCATACGGGACTTTTATTTTGAAATGCGAGCATGACAACAGATCCCGTTGGAATCAACGTGGAAAGCGTCATGTTGCCGAGCAACATAGAGAGTCAGCTGGTGGAGCTGTCATGTGATCAGACGCTGAAACAGAAATTCAGTGAAGTAAGCCTCTCCCAGTTTTGGCGATCTGAGAGTGCGATCAAACCCATCCTATTCAGAACTACGCATCTGTATGAAAGTGGCTTCTCTTCCTTGGTGCAGCTTGACTCAAAGCAAAGGAACAGGTTGTACATAGAGCAGGATCTTCGGGTAGCACTGTCTACCATCACTCCTGACTCTGAAACTCTTATCACATCAGTAAAGCACATCCTCAGTTATCTCATTATCTTCCCACATTACTGTGAAGTAAAACAGATGTTTATAATTGCTGTCATATTAGATGCAGAAATGGTTATGAATATTTTAATCATTTTACAATGTGCTGGTTTGTTCTGTTCAACAGGATCAGTGTTCATGTTTTATTAACAGTTCAGTTTTGTTTATGGTAACAACCTTTCCTCACCCTGACCGCTGTTTACAGTGTTTGTCGTTTTTACTTTGTAATATTTCTATAATTTCATACATTTTGTTAAATGTCAGCAATAAAATATTGTTTATTTGTAAGTCTTGCTGATTTTCTCATGATTTTTCTGTCACTACTTGTGTATGTTAGCAAATAATACAAATTAATTATAATTCCTAAAATTATATTACAGTTCCTAAAAATTTGGGTCGCGGCTTGATGACCATGTGGGTCCCGTGGCCAAACCAGTCGAGAACCACTGAGTTAATGCACCGTGAGTAGTTAATACTACAGCACGCTGGAGCATTAATTAACATGTAAATGCTATAATACTTACAGTATAACACATTTTACAGTAGTATGGCTCAAAAACACTGTAGTATTTTATACTGTATTTATTTGAGTTTTTCTCGGTGTAGAGGACAGACGGGAATGATTGATTTTAATCCCGAGCCGCTGACTGATTTATTAGCTCAGCAGTGAGAAATACACACTATTTTTCACTCCTCGTCTTTCAAGCCACTGAAATCACACTAGAAAGTGTGTAGGGAGCATGTCGTGCCGCTCCCTCTCTCCATCCACACACACCTCCCTCTACTCTCTTTTTTTCTTTCTGTCTAAACTTGAAAAAAAAAAAAAAGCCAAACAACTTACTCACGCATGAGGTTTGCACGAGATGTTCGCTCCCGCCCTCTCCTCAATGACAAACTGAGCTCACGCTGCAAAAAATGCTTTTCTTCCTTAGAGTTTCTGTCATGTTTCTAGTCCAGATATCTCAATATCCTTCAATCAAGAAGCATTTTCTAGACAAGCACAAAATAATGCGTTGTTTTCTGAAATAATGAGTCAAAATGAAGAGAGTTTTTCATTAAAACAAGCAAAGCTATCTGCCAATGGGATAATAATAATGTAGAATCACCACAACAGATCAATCCCTTTCTTGTCATGTTTCCATAGCAGCTGTTGAATCACCACAACAGATCAATCACTACAGTTGTTGGGTAACCATAGCAACTGTGGAATCACCACAACAGATCAATCACTATAGTTGTTGTGTTTCCATAGCAACTGTGGAATCACCTCAACAGATCAATCACTATAGTTGTCAAGTTTCCATAGCAACTGTAGAATCACCACAGCAGATCAATGACTATAGTTGTCATGTTTCCATAGCAACTG
>CAIGQQ010033473.1:164894-175780 GCA_903798035.1 Danio albolineatus | reverse complement strand
CGTCTACATTGCAGTCAAGGCGAGGCGCACCTCAAACAAGCCTATTACCACCAATCACACTGACATGGCCTGTTGTCATTCACGGTGTTTAAGGAGACAACTGGAGAGACTATACTGCAACCTACAGGATGCAATGCACAGTATCCTCCTACATAACAGACAAAACTGCTATATTTTGCATGCACAGTGTAGGTAACATTAAATATTAGTTGTTGTCCGCATATTTAATATTTATTTATGCTTTTATAATTTTCCTAATATCAAAATAAAGATGCAGGGAGAATTTTTCAAAAATCCAACGTCAGCAAATCCCCACAGAGCCCAAATCTTTGTTATTATCACGCTGTTTATTTGTTTGATTGCAGTTTAAACAATTGCTGAAGTTGCCGAGGGGGAGAAACATTCGTCATTCTCAGGCGCCTCGAGATCTCAGAGCTTTGTTTTTTTTCTCCTGAGTTTCCCCGAGAGCGGACACAGATATATTTAGCGATTCAATATTTATATTTTCTGCCCAGAACTGCAAATATCCGTCCCCTGAAGTGCCTCCTGTCACGCGGGTAGAGAAATAACCTCTAATATCGGCGAGTTTTACAGCTCCTCGCCGCATTCGACGTCAATTTGTCGCCTTTATTCCAAAGGTCACTGAGGAATCCAGCAGTCTGGTATAACAATATTATCCCCGCGACGAGAGGCTGCGGTGTTAAACCTTCAAAGTCTTTCACGTATTTTTCTTATGCACCGAGAACGGCTTTTTCCAAGCCAAGCGTGCATCCTGAACGCAGCAGGGATAGTGGGTTTGATGTTGCCGGGAATTCTGGACCGATTATTTTCTTTACCTTTATTGTTATGACGAGGGCTGATTTTATCTTCAGCTTCCTTTTGTTGTCTTTGATAAAGATGTGAGGCGGCTTGTTTCAGCCTAAGAAGCGAGCTTGTGAAAATTGCCCTCGGAATCACAGCATTCGTATATTTTACTGTGCGTATATTCGCCGAGGAAACCGAATTGGGAAAAAAAAGACTAATTGGTCTGTAGGCCTATTGTTTAATCTGTAAGAGGCTCTCACCGGTAAACAGTAGTGGAGTCGATTAGTTTACAGAGCAAATAAATACACACGCGCAGAGAATTGTGTTTAAATAAATCACTGACACGTGTAATGATGATAAAACTAAATTATTTAATCATAGAACCGACTACTAAAATAGTTCATACTTAAAAATGGATAGGATATTTTAAACTTGTACAAATTTGGGTAAAAAACATCAGAAAAACTCAGCGACTGGGTTATAAATGTAATTGAAACAGGCTATTTAACTCAGCGCTTTAGTTTGTCCATATTTTAGCCGAAATTAAGTTGAAACAATCCAGCATCTTTGACTTTGTTTATGCATATTTATTTGTAAATTACTATTATTATTAATTGGTGGCCTATAAGTTGTTATTGATATTATTATACTTTAGATAATGTTGTCTTATATTAGATTAACGCTGGGACTATGGAAAAAGCCAAACTTCGGATGAATGTTTATTGTTTACTGTTATCTAAACTTTGGGTTTGTCCGTATTTTAACCCAATTTTGAGTTGAAACAAGACAGAATATTTAAATCTTTTACCATTAAAAACTAAAGTTATTATTATTATTGTTATTATTATTATTATTATTATTATCACACTAGAAAGTTGGGTTGCATTAAATCAAGGCTGGGTAAAATTCGGACAAACCCAGCAGTTGGATTAAAAATATAATTTATTTTTTTACTGAAAATATTAAAGCAACGTCGGCTTTGTCCATATTTCAAAACAGCATTTTAGTGGTTTTATAATTTTTATTTATTAATACAATCATATAAAGTAATTGGGCAACAATAAACAATTATTTTATGAATTTTAAAATGAAGTCACGCGCACTTTTACCATTTCATGTTGTTTTTTACGCTAATCATGAATGCTGTTCTGTACTAGAGACTTTTTTTTTCATACGGCCAATTAAGCTCACTTTCCACAATTAATTAGTCCTCCTCTCGGGGGGGATGATAGGGGTCCGGGACGGTAAACTGACACTGCGCTGTGTGTGGTATCCAAGCACTGGCGCGGCGGCTGATGGAAAAAGCCTGCTTCCACTCATGTCAAAATCATTTATCCAGAACAGCCCTTTACAAGAACTTGTATACACTTAGGAGAGGGACTCTTTTTTTTCGCCCACCCCCATCGTGCGTACTTGAAAAGATGCTCAACCAGGTCACAATCTTACGTGCTCACATTCTTCTCTCCTTGGCGAAGCAATGAACTCTTACTTCGCGCGTTGTCTTTAGCAAGAAGTGCATGTTTTATTTTTATTTTTTTACTTTTTAGCCTCCTATTTTCCAGTGCCAGAGCTCTCACCAAAACACGCCATTAATTACTGGAGGCCTGACAGCTTTAGCCCCGGTGTTTGGCGTGTGGCGCTGTTGATGGAAACGTCGGACTAGGCTTGATAAATGGCGTTATTGCGTGTATTTAGGTTGTCAGAGGGGAGGTGGGGAGTCTCTCTACTCGGACTCTGCACAGCCTCCTGCCAGACCGATAGCTGGAGGCATGCCAGACATGGAAAGGGGTGGGTCCCACAGTTTGAGGAGATTTCTTGGAGGAATTTAGTGGGGATCTAGGGGGCAGAGAGAGATTTACGAATTGATAGGTGGTCGCGTTTTGTTTGGCCGCACGTCTTTGCGCCAGAGGACTCTGGAGCATTGAGTTTCCTTCTCTTAAAGGATTAGTCCTCGCGATGGCCACCAAGAGACTAAGGAGGGGTCGCTATCCTGGCGACACACAGCTGGTGGCTTCAGCGAGGAGCGCGTCCTGCGAGCACAGCACAATCCTGGCGCACTGACCTCGCAGACATTCGTGGAGATTCGTTTACATATTCGACTTTCACCCCGAACCGCATTTAACTTCATTTTCTGAAGACTGACCGAGTCGTTTATTCGTCCAGCCTTGCGATGACCACCGAAAGCGCGCAGCAGCAGCTGGACCCGCCGCCTCCCCTCAGGTCCAGCCCGGCATCCAACAGCATGCACTCGGCTCTCCAAAACACGCAGACAGTGCTGGAAAGCACCGCTGCGACCGGCAATAAAGGCAAAAAGTCCAATTCAGGCATGAGACGCCCAGAGAAGCCGCCTTATTCCTACATCGCCCTGATAGTCATGGCGATCCAGAGCTCTCCGACAAAAAGGTTGACGCTGAGTGAAATCTACCAATTCCTCCAAGCTCGCTTCCCATTCTTTAGGGGTTCCTACCAAGGCTGGAAGAACTCAGTCAGACACAATCTGTCTCTCAACGAGTGTTTCATCAAGCTGCCCAAGGGCCTCGGGAGGCCGGGTAAAGGTCACTACTGGACCATAGACCCCGGGAGCGAGTTCATGTTCGAGGAGGGCTCTTTTCGACGCAGGCCTCGCGGTTTTCGAAGGAAATGTCAGGCTCTTAAACCAATGTATCGAATGATGAACGGAATCGGCTTCGGCGCTTCAATGCTGCCGCAAAACTTCGACTTCCAGTCGCCCTCCGCGTCCCTGGCCTGCCACGCCAACAGCTACAATCTGGACATGATGAGCAACGCGGTGCCGGGCGTCCACGCGGGATACGACGGCCTCGGTGCTGGTCACCACGTCTCACACATGTCTCCCAGTTCAGGCTCTACGTACATGACGGCGTGCCAAGTGGCCTCCAACGGAGAGTACGGGCCGGACAGCAGCAACAGCCCGCTGCACTCTCCGCCGGCCATGAGCGGCTCTCTGGAGTGCCATTCGCCGTACGGGGCCGCTTCGGCTCATTGGGCTTCATCAGGTGTGTCTCCTTACATTAAACAGCAGCCACTATCCTCCAGCAGCCCGACCTCCTCTGGATTACACTCCAGCATGCCTCCGTATTCTCTGGAGCAAAGCTATCTGCATCACAACGGCAGAGACTCGGCTGACATCTCAGGTAAAGCCGCTTTTACACGCACCGCTGCATGAGTGCTTCACGTTTCAAAACAAGCTTCGTAATTCATGCTTTATACAAATGCTCACATAGATCATGTACTAGCACTTATTTTCAAATTAGTCTAAATATCTAAGATATTAAAATCATGACAATTCATGCACAAATATTATCTCTGGTTGTAAGAAGGACGGAGTTTTGGAGCATTCTCGTTGTGTAAATATTCAACCTATTTATATTTTCGACGCGTCTGTGCAACAGCGTTTCAATGATTTATAAACGCAATTACAAAGTTTATCCTGTAAGCAAGTTTATTCTTAAATTATACTGTGTGTATTCTTTGAACAATAGATCCATTTTATTCATTTACAGTCCTGCAAAATCTAATTGTTTTCAAAGTGTCTCAAACTAGGAAAATGATGCAAATTATATTCTGAGGCCTACGTTTGACACGTGTTAAGGGCGCTTTGAGATTGGTGCAATTAATTTAAGTCTTGGCAAGTTACAATTTTTAGATCATTTTCCTACAATGCTGTTTTGGAGAAACAATCCAACTTGGAAAATAAACCTCTGACGCAGACGGCCTTTGTGCGCTGTTTGGGATTTTTATTTCCATGATTACTGAAGGTCAAGAAAACATTCTCATCATTGCCAGTGGATTGCTAATGAAACATCCACATTACTTAAAAACTACAGAGAGCTTTTACACGTGAACATCAAGTTTGTACCTCGATCGATTGGTCTATAGTGAGTACGGGCTGTGAATCTTACAATGAGGCCAAGATTTGTTTATTTGTTTCTCTCTTAATTTAAATTAAAATATGTACCCTGTAAAATAATGTTGGGTTGTTTCAACCCAATGGATCAAGCATGGACGAACTAAAAATTGGGTTGTTTTTAAATTAAATTAAAGATTGTAACTCAAATGTTGAGTTGGATTAATACATCAGATCAATAATTAATGTAATGTAATGGCATGAAATGCAACCAACACGACGTGAATATTGGTTAATATTGCGTGAACAAAAATAGGAGGGAGGCTAGACTAATATTGACAGGCTACTGCTAAATGTTGTTTTTAAGTGAAATAAAAAAAATTTAAATGCCTTAAATATTTAATCAAATTAAATTGCTGTAGAAAGCGCTAGACTGACACCTGAAAAGATTGCAAAGACAGTTAATGTAGATTACGAAACAATAATAAATCAATAATGATTTCTTTTGTTGTTGTTTTATTTTAGGAATGTCTCGATATCAGTCCCACTCATCGCCAGTCTGTGACAGAAAAGACTTTGTGCTGAACTTCAACGGCATTACGTCGTTCCACCCGTCCACCAGTGGATCCTACTATCACCACCAGCTACACCATCACCAGGGAGTCTGTCAAGATGTAAAGCCGTGCGTTATGTAATTTAAAGTATCACAAGCAGCGGAAAAAAATCAAGGACTGAGCCGCAAATGACGAGATCCGGAAATAAGAAGAATAAGGTAAACGGAAGACGAAGTGATGCCGTCCATCTTTCCGTAGTCACGGAGAAAATCTATGAAGGAAGAAATGAACTGACCCGAAGCCAATATAGCCCAGATGGAGATAAAGAGATAGAGAGAGCGTTCTGTTTGTTGGAAAGTCGGACATATATTTACTATCTTGGACAAACCTCCAAACGTCTACAAATAAGAACACGTGTTGATTAACAAAACATTTTTATCAAGAGCCAATCTTGACCACATTTTCAGTGTAGATGAGCGGGTTGTGTTCATTAAGTGAGCACAGTAAACCCGTGGACAAAATGAATCCTTGTTATTTTTAAATGCACTCAGCAACACCGCGAAATACTGAAGTTCGAGTTCAGTGGTGTGTGGGATTTGATGCATGTCACAAACCCGCTTGAATACAAGATATTTTGTTTGTCTAAACCTTATTTGTGTGTGTTTCTTTTCGACAGCTCTTTAATGATTCCACCTCTTATATTTTCAGGGGTGTGTGTGTGTGTGTGTGTGTGTGTGTGTAGGTCTGTGGGTAATTATTGTGTAAAAGGCCTGCGAAAACCATAATAGAATAATAATGATTGCACTTTTGTTAGCTTGACAAGCTGACAAATTACAGTTATGTACAGTACAATAAAACGATGTATTCTCAAGACATAAAAGTGTAGCCTATTTATTTATTTATTGCTAAATGTTTAAATGAGTACGACACATTGTGTACGATAAAATAATAAAGGCTCAAAGACGAAGCTTTAAGATTCATTGAATCTTTCCGCTCCTTTAGGCTATAGCGTAAAATCTTCAGATTATTAAAGACGTCTTCATATTAAAAAGTGGTTAAGATAAAAAAAGATTGTTGTAGTTAGTAACTCTTTGTATTTTTTTAATTGACAACCAAACATGTGTTTCTCTTCCTATAACATTATTTTTAAGTGTATGTAAATGATTATCTGATGAAGTATTAAAATAATTTAAAACATTTACCGATCTTTGCTAAATAAAGAGCATTTGTTTAACAACACTAAATTAACTGGTCAAATATTTTAACCAGTAGCATTTAGTTTCCATCCACATACAAAAATGGTAACATGTCCTTATTACACATTTACTTACTATAGTAATTGCAATTAATTAAGCACAAGTACACGCAACTAATCCTAAATATAACCCGCATTCTAAGCCTAATCATGTAGTAAGCTACTTATTTAATATTACTCAATAGGCCTAGTTAATTAAACAGTTACACTTTAACAAAGTGTACACCTTAAAATAAAGGTTAACCAAAAAATAAATCCCCCTAATAATACGCTCTTTCCGAGAAAACACAAACACGCTTATTGTCGATTAACGCATTTAATAACGAATAAAAAACAAAGATAAGCTTTAGATTAATTTGCAATGTGTAACTCGATCGGAGCAGCATGCACACAATAAACACACATACAAAAAAGCAATAGGCCTAAACAATGAAATCTCAATTTAAAACGCGCAAAGCCTCAGTGTAAACAACACGCAAGAATCCGAATCCCGTTAAATCGGCGACAATCCGCTAAAAGCAAGGATCATTTTGAAGCTGAATTTGAGGATTATGGTAATTATCAACGAGCGCACGCTGAATCTAGAGAGTTAAAAAGCGTGTCGAGGTTAACTCAGATTAACCCCAGTTGCTCATATTTGCTCAACGCTTTTAGTGCTTAATATTTAATGTTAAACGCGACGCGATGTCGCCATCTACTGTTACTCCAAACATTGTTGACAAATCAAACGTAGCTAAATTAAACAAAAACGATGTGCATACTCTCATATATAATTTATCGGCTTTGTAAACATCACAATAACAAATATCCTCAACAAAATCCCTGATGTATTATTGATTGTACAGTTAAGACATATTTAAATGACTTACACTCATTTTTCCTAAATATTAAATACTTCATAATATTACTGAGAATATTTTTAATAAATCAGTACATTAATTATTTAAAAAATAAAACAAATACCGTAAATGTACTTCATATTTTACTTAAATTAAAATTAAACAAATCAATATACATGCGAATTGTAGTCGCTTGTATATTTATGACACAACAGTGATGCTCAGGCTAAATTACTTTGGGAAGGTTATGTTCGTTTCCCTCAAACTATTACGAAATACACTTTAACCCTAATTTTATTTAGGGAAAAAGGGAAAAAATAAAGATTTAATCCATTGTCGCATAGGCCTAAATTCAATTCAGTGTTTTGGACGTGGACTTTAACCTTAAAAGTAGCCTACATTTAAAATGTTGAATTTCTGTGAATATGTTTAGCAGCCTACATTATTCACGTTTACAAAATAACCATAATAATAAACGCACGTTTAAAAGTGCATTTATTATCAGTATTATTTTTTTAAACTAATCCAAATGCAGTTATATAAACTCATACTTTAATTGTCAAATGCACAGTCAATGTACGATATGCAGTGAAACACTTATACAACTCCAGTGACCTTAAAAACAAAAACAAAATGTATATAAATAAGAATCTAAATTATAGATTATGGTAGGGAGTAGAAACACAGACAATTTTAGTTAGCCTAGGCCTATAGAACACATAGAATTTTAGATTTATAAAGCCTAATTAAGGCTAAGCATTCACAGAGTTCACTTATCTGCTTCATATTTTACATAAAGAGTATTAAAGGCCCAGGTTAATATTCGCTTCTACTTGTAGCTTGGATTTACATATGTAGCCCCGGATGTATTGTTTTCTCACACTTTTAAAAAAGCTGGGTTGTCATAAACTAATGTTGGTTCAAATATGGACAATCCCAAAGCAAACAATCTATTAAATTTTAAACTACACGTTTTAACAATAAGGTTTTTACAATATTTGACCAAACACTGGGTTAAACAATCCAGCATTTTACATCATCCGTTTAGCCGACAAATGCCCCGCAAGTCAACTGTTGGGCTGTTATAAAATAAAGAGAAAACAGGCGACTTGCAGTCAAACTAAAATACATTTAATGTAAATGTTTATTCAGTGACATGTGAATATCAATAAACAGTAAAGCTAATAAAGAATATTTTAGGCTTGCATTTTTAAGTTTTAATGTGAACTGGCTTAAGAAAGCGGTAAAGAAAAGATGCACCGGAGTATCTGCTAGCTATAAGAAACAACATTTGCTTTGTTTAAACTTTGAAATACTGTGCGACATGAAGATCCTGAACACACAGGAAAGATGTAATTAAATAAGACATATTTAAATAATCTAAGGACTTTCGCGACTCTTGCTGGAATCATGTCGTGTGTGTGAGACCCCCCACATACAATAGCCCACTATAGTAATCTATAGTAAATAGTGTTTTTGAACCATACGTACTTGAATTAATCTGATGTGGTGACTCTAGAAACACAATAACTATAGTAATAAATTACCCATTACTGTAGTTTTATTACCTATTATAGTACATTACACAATATTACACCATACACCAGTTTACAGTAGTAAAAATGTAATTATGCTTCAGTATTTATTACAGTTTATTAGTTCACTATAGATAATATGCCGGAGCATTTATTAACAAAGTGTGTTAATACAATATAACACGCTTCAATAAGCTAGTATGGTAACACTGCAGTATTTATTATAAATCACTACACTGTTAATCCGGGGTCGACACGTCATAAAACAAAGACTTTTAAGACATAAAGACTTTTAACAGGCATGGAAAGCGTGCATATTTTAATAAAATGGTTTAAATAAACCCCACATGCAGGATTTTTGCGCGATTTGTTGGTTCCATCTCCTGTCTGAGAGGATTTTTTTGGATAGTGTTTTATTGCACACAGTTTAGTCTAATAAACAACATGTCATTTAGCAAATATTTTACTTTAAGAAAGAACAAACTGATGGAGATCTATTGTTGTAACCTAATATCAGCATATGAGAAACAGCAAACGGCTCTGAAATCGTGGCTTATACAGTGTGAAGTGCAGAAAAAACCCTCAATGGTGCTTTAGATTGACTGGTTATGCATAGGCTATATAGTTTTATTACAATAACAGTTATTACAAAGGCCTTAGTTGCTCTCTCCGTGTATTCACCCCCAAAAAGAAAATCCTAATTTATTACCCCTTACTTATTTTAACCCAAGATACAAGTGCCTTTCCTATTGAGAGCAAAACAAGCCCAGCGTTGGGTCAAATATAGCCCAATATATAATATTGTCTACAGACAAACTCCGCCGTTAGATTCAATTCCGTTTAAATTGCGCATTTTTTACCCAACGGTTGGGTTTGTCCATATTTGTCCAAACGTTATGAAAAGTGTTAAAAACTACCCAAATTGTGTTGTTTTTAACCCTATTGCTGGGTAAATATAGGACAGAACACATCAGGGGTTAAATTAACCCAAGTAATTGGGTTATTATTTTTAACCCCAAAAATGGGTTATTTTTTCAACCCAATAATTGGTTATTTTTACTTAAATAACAGGTTAGTTTGACTTAATTAATAGGTTATATTTTCAAATGTAATTTTTAGCTTTCTTTTAAAATCATCAACCACATAAAAACAAACAGGTGAATATTGTATGAGCTTTATCCATCACATGTGTTCAGCTCATCACACTCTGTAAACACACTTTACCTCAGAGATCACACACAACTACACACACATTATAAACTGCATTCGAAACAATTCATTTTATATTTATGGGTCGCCCGTAAACATTTATAATAATAATATATTTATGTGGCATCGCAGTCAGCCCTTGCTGGAAGTTGATTTGACCCAAGGAGCTGGGTTGATGTGCCTGTGTGGTGCTAGGGTTGCATTGATTCAAGTTTTAGAAATAATTACCCAGAAAATAACCCAAGTTTGGGTTACATAGCACAACCCAAAAACTACCCAAGACTCTGAAAATAACCCCCCAAAATTACCCAAATGCCTCAACCCAACATTTGGGTAGAAAAAATAACCCCGGATTTTTTAGTGTGCAGCATTTGTACACAAAGCTAATATTAAAGTCAACTGCTGTTTTGTGTTTGTGTTCAATTTTGTGTTGAACAGAAGAAAGAAACTCATAAATCACTGGAGTAAATGAGGATTTGCATTGGGGGAACTAAACACTCATAATAGATAGGTTAAAAATACCCCAACTATAGGTTATTATGGGTTGTTTTAAACGAATGCATTGGCTTATATAATTTAACCCAATGAAGGTTAATGAATAACCCAGCAAAGCACCAAATATTTTTAACTCAACGTTTTCCAGAGTGCACGGACAGAGCAATGAGGCACGTACATTTATAACACGACCAGTTTATGTGTTCTTAAGTGAAATGTGGCCGCATGACTCGTTGTTTATTACAGTGTGATCAATAAAATGCTTCAGTTATTGAAAGAAATCCTCTCACACGAGATGGAACCAAAAAACACGCAAAAATCCGGGATCAA
>CAIGQQ010033473.1:126330-144894 GCA_903798035.1 Danio albolineatus | reverse complement strand
AATTACCCAAATGCCTCAACCCAACATTTGGGTAGAAAAAATAACCCTGGATTTTTTAGTGTGTGGTTGCATCTGTAAGTATAAATACGGTACAGTTCCTGACACCACGAGCAAGATCTCCTTATTTATTCTAACTGCTCAACACGAATGCCAAAGACTGTTAATGCATATGGTGACCACGCGGGGGCAGCAAAGTCAAATCAATGAGCTGAGAAGAAAGATCTGGCGTTTTTAACCCAAGAGAAAGGTAGGCTCAGTCTGTGGGTTGGCCATTTTATGCTGTTTCACTGTATAAAATAATGGGTTGTTTCTACCCAAAGTTTAAAATATTGATTAAACTCAACGCTTGGGTTAAATATATATATAATTAAATAAATTAAGGCCACTCTTTGGGCAGTCCATTTATATCTAAATTATACACAAATCCAGCGTTTTTAAAGGTTTGCAGAAATTATGTTTACAGTTCTCACCGATTCTGTACAGAAATGTAGTTGTTACAAAACATTTTATATAATTATAAGATAACAGATGTTTCCTGTCATGTTTTTAATACATATTGACTTCTGGTGTTGTGTTGTCTAAATTAGACATATGTAAAACATGGCCTTTTTGCTATTTTGAGCTATTGTGCTTTTATGCTCCAAATATAATGTTAATATTTATTTTAAGTGTAGAAGAAAAGGCTTAAATTGCAAAAAATAAAATAGAATAAAATGAAAAATGTATTCACATGAATTGTCTATATTTTACAACCCAGTTTTAACCTATTATTATTATTATTATTATTATTATTATTATTATTATTATTATTATTGGTTAGTTTGAACTGCCTATAAATACCTTCCTCAGAATTAGCTACATGGCTAAATCATCTGCAGTGCTTGGGCAGAAAATGTAAATACACATACAATAATACAAATAAAATAATAAATACTGCTGTTTTTATGTTGTTGAGTGTGACTTGTTGCTGTCAACTGTCGGCTAAACCTAACCTAACCTAACATCATAAAAAGATAAACAAAATATCATAATATTAACTACTTCTAAAACTTTTATTTTGTTCATTTGAATCATTTTTTCTCTTTTACATTTAATTTCATTACCTGTTATATCGGTTTACTTTTTTATAAACACAAATAAATCCAAATGTTCGCTGTCAGATAAACTGACCATGTAAACTAGCGGTGATAGTGACCAACAGATGGCGCTGTGGACTCATGGACTTCTCATAGACTTCTCCTCCGACAGTAATGACAAAACTAGCGGAAAGTTAGCCGAGTCTTGCTTTATTTGGTTTTACTTGTTACCTTTTATCAAATGGTGTTTAAAACGTTGCCTCGTTAGTTTGCTCAGAACTGTTTAATACCTATTATGTTAGATTACATTAAGTTTATCTTGTTGTTTTTATTCTGGATGCTTCCAAAGCCTAAGATAAAAAAATAAACATTTCAGACACACAAAACACTGATATTTCTGACTGATTAAAATTGTTTAAACGTTTTTTTGTCTTTTAGTTTTGCGAATAAATGTTATTTCAGAGCACAGACATGTAAATTGTCGTACAGATTTATAATAGCTCTTGTAAATCGGCATTCAAGTATTTCACATTTTGGCTTCTTTTCATATAGCAAAATTAATCAGTTTAGGGCTATTTGATCCACACATACACACGGATTAAATTAAGCAATTGTTAAATAATACGTTTAATTTAACAATAATTCTATATAGGCCTAAACTTAACAGATTTACTTCATATAATAAAACAGTTTAGCATCGTCGATTGAAGCGAATCGTTTGTTTATATTAGCCACTATGCTAATATAAAAATGCTACGTGCGTGTATTTCTAATTTAATATATGTTATTGTAATTGTGTAATCTAGTCAGGTTGGTTTTAAATAATATTTCCTTTACCATGGAGATCATTTCAAACCTAAAACAACACCCTGTTGTATCTGACACAACATGATGTAGGCTAGCCTATACTGGCTAGTCTGAAGCTATTTTATTTTGCGCTTCAAAGAACAACCAAGTGAAATGATTTTTTGTTCTCAGATTATGAAGGCATGCCGTTTCTTTGCTTCACAATTATGGTCGTGTTTTTAACAAGGCTGTTGTCGGCTTCTGCGGAGGTAGCAGGTTTAATTGGCTGGAATGGGAGTTCGGGGTGGGCAGGAGTTTGGGGTTAAGCAAGAGGCGCGCACTGAATTGTACAAATAGCCTGGGGCACAAGAAAAAGTTCATGCCCGGGTCCCTGTAAGGAGAAACCAGTGAAGTATCAGCTAGTCCATGGTCACTTAATCAGAGCGACCTGTGGGGGATTAGGAAGATATTGTGACCGCAACTTGGCCTCACAATTATCATTCACAATTAAATGTTGTGTCCCTCCTCCAATCTTCCCTTTCCTAAGGGATGCGTGACCGTCTTACATTTAAAGAATTAAGGTGGATTGTTTGGATTTTTTCTTGTAAATAGCTACACAATGCACATTACTTTGTTTTACTTCGCGCTTTTAGGCCTGCATTAAAAACACACATTAAATTATAAACAAGCATTTTGTGATTTTAAAAAATAACGAAGGAACAAAAATTAATTAATAATAAAATTTGCACGTAATATATAGATATGTAATTCAAAATAATCCAAATAAGAATTTCTATGCGCTCGTTATCCTCTTCAGTGCCGTATAAATAAATGTTTAGGGGATTGCTTTGTAAGTAAACCATTTTACGAAGCCGTCGGATTTATTGGCATGCCATAAAATAGCGTAGAGGCGCTAAGGTGAAGGATGACATAATTCTCACCCGTTTGACCAACGGTGACACATGTGAGGTGTTTTGCTTTACCCATTTGTTTCTCAGGGCTTTTAATCTCGCTCGCACTTGGAGCAAACTTTCGCACCTCGGCTCTTTCTCCAGAGTCTTCTTAACTTACTTAATTCCAGCATAATGAGCTCTCTGGCCTGGATGCTGCGCTTTGATCCGCTCAGCAGTGTTGATTGAGACCGTTAACTAACAGCCCGTGTTAATAAAGAACTAGCAGTGCGACTCAAAATGCAGGAAGCCTCCGACCGGAGATTATTTACACTAAGTCCCATATTGATTATTTGAAAACAAATGTCCTCCAAACTTACTAATGGGCTTCATGTGGTGGTGCGAAATACATGTCATTACAATTACTTATTACCACTTGTTTTATACTGGATTTTAGTTTATGTATTAAGTTATTATTCGATTTGAATAATATATTTTGATATTAAACTTATTAACGCATAAAGTACTTAGTATTAAATGATTTAGACAGACAATATATATATATAAATAAATAAATTATTTATATAAAAATAAACATTTATAGCTAATGCTGTATTTTAATCTAGTCATTAAAGTATTTTTGGTTTGCTGTGTTCGCTGTAGTTTGGGGAGAAACTATGGTTCTTTAGCGTCTGGAGAAGTGTGTGTTTGGCCAGGGTGGGCTGGGACGTCCCAACACCTCTCGTTTTTCTTCAACCTTGTGTGTGGCCGCTCGCTTGCACGGCCCGACCTCCCATTGGACAACTTAGATGTTTTTGGGAGGAGTCTTACTGGCAGCAAAAGGGGAAAAGTATTCAAGTGCGCAAAAACTATTATGTAGTGACCGATGCTTAGTGTTCAGAAGTTTTCCAATGCGCGCTCCGAGAGAAAGAGGTGGCAAGTACGCGAGTCTAATCAACACCCGGTGCAATAGTCGCATTTTGTAAATACGGTGGACTCTGGGGTGGACTGCATTGCCAGATTCCGAGGAGGCGCATTTCAAGCAGGATTGTGTGTCTGTGTGTGGATTGCTTCAGTCTTCTTGACGACTGTTCTTCGCCAGCTGTACGCCGTTTTGGAGAGCAGTCATGCAGGCGCGCTATTCCGTCTCCAGTCCCAACTCGCTGGGAGTTGTGCCGTATATCAGCAGCGACCAAAGTTATTACCGGGCCGCCGCCGGAGGGGGATACACCGGCATGCCGGCCCCCATGAGCATGTACTCTCACGCGGCCCACGACCAGTACCCCGCCAGCATGGCGAGGGCATATGGGCCGTACACTCCACAGCCGCAGCCTAAGGATATGGTGAAACCCCCGTACAGCTACATTGCGCTCATCACAATGGCAATCCAGAACTCCCCGGACAAAAAGGTGACTCTTAATGGTATTTATCAGTTCATCATGGAGCGTTTTCCCTTTTACAGAGACAACAAGCAAGGCTGGCAGAACAGCATCCGACATAATTTATCCCTGAACGAGTGCTTTGTCAAAGTTCCCCGCGATGATAAGAAACCCGGAAAAGGCAGCTACTGGACCCTCGACCCAGACTCGTATAATATGTTTGAGAACGGCAGCTTTTTGAGGCGACGGCGGCGTTTTAAAAAGAAGGACGCCATGAAGGATAAGGAGGACCGAGGTGTTAAGGAGGCGCCATCCCGCCAGGCGCAGCCGCAGGGCCGCGAGCAGGAGCAGTCGGTGCCGGGCTCGCAGCCCGTGCGCATTCAGGACATTAAAACCGAGAACGGCACGTCCACTCCTCCACAGGCCGTGTCGCCCACATTAAGCACCGTTCCGAAGATCGAGAGCCCCGACAGCAGCAGCAGCATGTCGAGCGGCAGCCCGCACAGCATCCCGTCCACCCGCTCACTCAGCCTGGACAGCGCCGGAGAGCAGCACCACCAGGCCCCAGCGCAGGGCTTCAGCGTGGACAACATCATGACCTCCCTCCGCGGATCACCGCACAGCTCCGGAGAGCTCACCCCGTCTCTCGTGGCTCCCCCACGGACAGGTATAACACCGACGTTGTCCCTGAATTATTCTCCCAATCAGTCGTCCGTGTACAGCTCGCCCTGCAGCCAGAACTCTATCTCGACTACCTCCAATGCCACCTATCACTGCAACATGCAGGCCATGAGCTTGTACGCGGGCGGAGATCGCTCGGGCCACTTGGCGACCACTGCTACCACCGTGGACGAAACTCTGCCTGATTACTCGATCACGACCACCACGTCGTCGCTGAGCCACGGGAATCTGAGCTCGGCCCAAGAGGGCCACCATCCGCACCAAGGGCGCATCGCCTCATGGTACCTAAACCAGGCCGGAGACATTGGCCATCTAGGCGCGACGTACCCGGCGCAGCAGCAGAACTTCCATTCGGTTCGAGAGATGTTTGAATCGCAGAGAATCGGTCTGAATAATTCGCCGGTGAACGGGAATAACAGCTGTCAAATGTCGTTTCCCCCGAGCCAGCCCATTTACCGCACGTCGGGGGCTTTTGTGTATGACTGCAGCAAGTTTTGACCAAACCAGTATTTCGATTCATTTTTATTTTTTGTCTTGTTGTTCTTGATTTCCCCCCATTCTTTTCGTCGATACTGACAGACGCTGATATTTACTTCCCCGTGATGGACTGAAAAGAAACACAAACGCGAGTCAGACACTTGATCTTGGTTTGTTAAGGACATTGTTACTTCGAATAACACGTAAGTCTTCTTCGTTTTTGTGAGCTATATGCTGGGCTGTGTTGAAATGCGTCAGACGTTTATGGACTTGTTATTAAGTGTAAATTGCATATAGTAATTTATTTCTAAAGTGTAGCCGGATATTATGGACCAAACACCAAAAAGTGTTTCTAAATTGAACTTCATTCATTGTCCAAAATGTCCCATTATTATAACGAGGGACGGAACATGTATAACGCCATATTCTTTCAAATTATCTCCTTTTGTTGAAACAGTATTCTGAAGGAACTGCATTGTTTGTTTAATAAATTGCCATGCTATTTGAGTTAAAATTAGGCTACGCCTGATTTCTTAAACCCATGCCAAGAACAGACATGTGTGCTGCTAGTGGAGTAATAATGAACACTAACTTTAAAACGGTTCCAATTACCGAAATAAATGATCCAAATAAGCGCGTCTAGATGATTGGAGTTTACTGCGGCACACTTGAACGATCATCTTATCTTAAAATGATCCAGACCGCACGCGTAGAAATAAATACACGCACATTGATTCACGTCAAAATAATCAGGTGTTCGGCATGCAAATGAATGTTTCAGCTTTTTAGGAAACTGTGCAATACTAAATCTTCAATCATCAGTTCTGCTATAGTCACTGCTTTTGGGATTGTTTAATTATTTACACTTATATATGGCCATTTTAACAATTTTATTGTTTCGTAAAATGTAGGAAGCTAGTATTTTTCCAATTTGTACTTAATGTGTTGATTAAAATGTTTAAAGTGTGACTGATTTATATTTAAAAACATTGTTTTTATTAGCCTGCAAATGTTGCTAATTAATAGTATTGTATTAGTAGCATTAGACTCAAACCTGTGGTCTAGTAAATTTAACAGGTCCTTCTAATTTATCTCTTCATTGTTTATTTGTAAAAATAAATTAGTTTTAACACCAGTAAAAGTAATTTAAGGTTTATTCTGTACGCTGAAAGCTACAATGCTTTTAACAATGCAGTATTGAATCAAACATTTTCGTGCATATTTTACATTTTAGTTGCTGTGAGTGTGCGACGTGTTTTGTGATTTGTTCTTACGCAACTCCGTGTGCCAGACGTGCACTGTCTGTCATCATCCTGACCTGAGGCCTTTGGTAACAGTCTCTCAGTCATTGTAATTCACCGCGTGTGTTCAGTGTCCACGTGTTTACTTGCGCATAGCTTGGTTAATATCATACCAGACATGCCAAAGATGCCCAAATCACCACTGGAGGATTGGACATGAGTTATAGAAGGCGCAGCGCTTGGGCTTCATAAATAAGAAGCGCGTTCTCAGAAAAGGGCCTAACACTCAAAACAGGATAAAACCACTAAAAGCAAGAGTTGCAGATTGTTTTAGCACAATTCTGCTAATCTATTTTATAAATACGTGATTCGTATTTTTATATAGAAGTCCTGGATAGACCTGAGGGAGACAAAAAAGCTTTTTAAAATTATAATTAATTATAAACGAGTAAATGTGACATTATAAGCACGAAATGATCAAACAATCGAAATAAAAATAAAATAATGATATAAAATAATGTGATTAATAAAATGTCGGGGAAAAAAGCGTACATGAGAGCCGTACACATATCGTCTATTATTATTATTTTTATTTTAACAGACATTACTGTGTTCTTATGTGCATACTTTTCAGTCTACAGCCCAGTAAAAGGCCCAAAGACCTCGAGGGCAAACGCACACGTGTTCTCATTGCCTCCGTGCTTCACTTATTTTCATTGCAGGAGCGGTTGGTAGTGATTACAGCGGTTAATTAATCGGCCAATTAACTAGCGTTCGTCAACAAAACGTCTCGGATTTTGCCTTTTTCCCTCGCTATGGTATGTGGTAAATGTGCCCTTATTGAGCTCGCCAAAAACAATATAGGATTTTACAAACTTTTAAGCTAAAATAGACTTTATTTCATACTCTTGGTGTTCACATGTTTAAATACAGCAGCCCTTTTAAATAATTAATTTACACCGCTTTAGACAAACCATCGAAACTTCAACAGTATAAGCTTGAAATAAGATATAATCTGCAGTATTATTGCTATTACTATTATTATTAATAATATTCATTGTTGTTGATATTATGATTACCATTATTAGTAGTACTAGTAGAATCTATTATTATTATTATTGTTGAAAATAATAATAATAATATTAATAATAATAATAATAATAATAGGTATCAATTTCAAGCCTTCATGAAACGTGATACCTACCACATGACATATATTTTATCTTAGCTATAATTTAAAAATGTAAGATATTCCAACCCAATTCTGGGTCTAATATTGATTATTTCAACTTCTTGGTAAGTTTTTAATTCAACTAATAGTCCATATTTTTCCCAATTTGCGTTTAAATAACCCTGAATTTCTTAAAGTGTAGTTAATCAAGTTTCTTTATGTAATATAAGTTGTTTTAAAGTTAGAAGGACTCGTAAAATTAATTTGATTCAACTTTAAAAAACGACACGGTTGACATAAATTCTCCAATGTACAAATTAGGTTACAGCTTACAAATGATCGTCTGATCACAATGAATTTTGGCCTACACAGCGCATTCTCTCCGCACAAAAAAAAAGTTGTAATCATGCTCATAAAAGTCATTAGAGCCTTTCCCTAGTAATAAACAAACGTCGTGTTAAGCCCAAGATTGATGGCGCCCTCACAGAACGGGCCAGGTCAGGAAGGAATAAAATTCAATCAGTGCGCAGGAATCATTTTTCACGAGACGGAAAAGGCAGAAGGGGACGGGGGTCAGCAGGGAGGATGTCGGCCGCCGGAGCACTATCAACAATACCAGCTAAACCAAGGTGCTCTCAAACCCCAAATCTCTCTTAAATCTGGATGATTTCGAGCTCCCACTCCAGCAGTCAGTTTCATCGATCTTGAGCAGAGTTTTGTGAATTAGTGGACAGTTCAGGTGAAGAGTTTTTTCTGCGTGCGGGCCTTATTGGGAGGTCTTGGATTTTATTTTTAATTTTGAAGACATACATTTTGTCTTTTCATACAAATGCCCGAGAAATTGGCGGTTCATTCCGCTGTGGCGACCCCTAATAAACCAGGGACTGAGCCGAGGGAAAATTAATGAATGAATGTCTCTCTTTTTTAAAGAAATTATTTTTTTGTATTTTCATTTGACGCTCTTATTGGAGGTCTTGGACTGTAGTGAGATTTAGATTTAAATGCTGACATTTCATTTTTAATCAAATAATTCCAAATTATCTATAGTGAGTAAATCTGATGAACACGCTAAAGATGTTGGGTTTTATTAACGCAATCTTGGATCAAATATGGGCTAATCTAGCGTTGGGTTAATCATTTTTTTAACAGTAAACTTAAATTAGTTTATTTACCCAACTGTAGAGTTTCATTAGACGCTTGTGTTGGGGGTATTGGATTTTAATGAGATGACAGACTGAAATTTTGACATTTTGTCTCTCCTTTAAAAAAAGGTTATATAATACAGATTATCTATAGTGAACACATCTGATGCACACTCTAAAAATGCTGGGTTGTATTAATGCAATCTTTGATTAAAAATTGGGCTAAACGCTTTGTGTTCATATTTTTAAAATTAAATTTAAATAATTTTATTTACCCAGCTGTTGAGTTTCATTAGACGCTTTTATTGGAGGTCATGGATTCAGTGGGAGTTTGATTTCTGAGCGAGAATGAAACTGAGATTGTTTCTCTACTTTTCATCCGCTGCGTAAAATGTATGACCGAGTAATTGGCGGTTCATTCAGCTGTGGTGACCCCTAATAAATCAGTGACTAAGCTGAAAGAAAACTAATGAATGTCTGTCTCTCCTTTTTAAACAAATCCTTCCAGATTATCTAAAGTTCATATATCTGATTCACACTCCAAAATGTAGGGTTGTATTAATGCAATCCCTGATCAAATATGAACTAATCTGGCTTGGGTTATTTTTTAAATAATAAATTTAAATCTTTTTTTTTACCCAACTGTTGAGTTTCATTTGATGCTGTTGTTGAAGGTCTTGGATTTTAGTGAGATCTTTAATTTAGCGCCAGACTAAAATTTTGTGTGTTCTACATATTGTACACGCTAAAAAACGCTAGGCTGGAAAATACTATCATTTGGCCCAGAATGCTGGGTTGTTTATTTGACCTTACCACCAATGAGTTAGGTTAACCAAGTTGCTGGCTCTAATATGACTTAAACATTGGGTTATTTGTTGTCTCGTTGCCTTGCTACTGTAATTGATAGCAATATTGCTGATAATAGTAAATATAAATCACAAATGAATGCAAGACATTGTTGTTAAATTTATTAAACAGCACAAACAAGCTGCAGTTAAATATATTTAATTAGATTTCACACTTTTCTCTCCTTTTAAACTATAGTTAAATCATACTCTTAAACGTTGGGTTGTATTAAGGCAATCTTGGGTCAAATATACGATAACCAATTTAACATTTAAATTAACCAAACTGTAGCGTTTGTCTATATTTGACTCAGCGTTGGAGTTAATTCAAGCATTTTTACAGCAATATTTTGCTTGACAAATTTGTTTAATAATATACATTTGAATCTTTAGACAATTAATTGAAATGCAATGTGATCTACAGATCAGAGCATATCGTGTATAATAAAGAACAGACGAGTGATATAACATGCAAGCAGGTGTTGAAGCGACAACAAATTAGAAGTTTCAAAATAATATTTACCACGATTTTTATTTATGCAAAATACTTATTTTTCGAAAGACATTTTCTGTATAAAGAGAAACTTCTGTATATGCCTTTAATAAAACGCTTTACAATTCTGAATATGTTATAAACATTGTTTTTTTTTTAAATCACAATCGGCCGAATGCACAAATCGCTTCAGTGCAATAAAAAACACATAATTTTAATCAGACACCCACCAAAAAAGTAATTAAGATCAGCAATTCCTTTGATGTGTCTGTAGTCAAAACATCCCAATTTTAATTTCCGCTAAATGTCAGAAGAAAAATATCAGCAACAAAATAAAATCTCTGAACGATTTCATTGAAAATAAATCTGTAAGGAAAAGTAGCTTGATTGATTTTGCTGATATGAAGCGTAACTCGATGCTTTGGGGGAAATATAATCTCTCAAGATGTAGCTGAACACGTTTACGTAACAAAATATATCACACGCATATTATTATATTATTGTATGCGGTTAACATTATGTAAATAATCTGGCAGTAAATTCTGGACTACAAGTGCAGAAGTCTAATTAGATTTTTAGATAGTTAATCTTCTCGTTAAATTTCACAATTTTGCTGGTAATTTACAAAGCGCAAACCAGCCGCTTTTTTCCACCCAAACATAAATGGCCGGAGCACAATCAACCACTGCCGTTGTAGAACCGATTAAACTGTTTACGCTCTGAACTGTATTTATTTTTACATCTACGTTCGTTATTGCACAGATGAACGAATATACGCTGTGTTTACATATATATCCGTTTCAGTGTCAAGATGGTGATAAGTCGCTGGCACTTTTGGCCTGCTGGAAATGTGTGTGCAATATGTGCTTTTTCAACTTATCAATTATATAGTAAAGACAGAGGTTGAACATATGTTGCCTATATGGCTATTACAATCAAATTTAAAGTTTTAGCAAGTTCAACCAGTTTTCTAAGTGAACCAAAATCTAATTTACAACTGTTTGAGGGTGGTTCCGAAGAAGTGTGGGCTTTTAAACATAGAAATGTTATGCATAATATCTTTTAAGTTTATATAAAATTCATATTTACCAAATTGTACACTGTAACTCTAATAACATATTTGATAATAAAGTGCTTTTCATCCCAATGAACGCAACGCATATCTTTCCTAGATTAATTTTCCTTTCTATAATTAAAATGCATACTTATACTCTCAAACTATTTAATTATAAACTACGCTAATTAGTGTATTAGCTTAAACATGCATTAGCTTAACATCGATTCAAGCTAAAAAATCAGCAAAAAAGGAGTGAAACACGCATCGGTCGGTCATACACTCGCAAACCCAGCCGCCATTCTGGATCATTCCTAGCCGGTATGGACGTCTCCATTTCCCGGTTGAGTGAGGACGGAGGGGTCGAGGTGAGGCAGAAACACACCGTGCACCTGTATGCTTGACTGAGCGCTGAGGCGGAATGGAAAAGAGCAGCGTCTCAAACTCACAGTTGCTGCATAGAGCCCAACCTCAAAGCGCCATCTGTTTTCAATTAGGAGTCCACATAGACTCGAGCTCTGTCTGACAGTCAAACTGCCAGTTAAAGGCTCAAAGACTTGTCCTGAAGAAATACCCCACCCCGCTGCCTGCTTTTTAGCGTACTTCGAAACCCGCGATTTTTCTATTTAAGCTTTATAAATGGTTTCCCCACGGATGAAGCGCTGCAGAATATACTCTAGAACATTATTGGCTGTTTTAACCCATTGTTGGGTCAAAAATAGACAAACACAACGTTTTTTTTACTTAAAATGACACTCTTTAACCTAGCAATTGGGTTTATATTTGACCTACCGTTGGGTTAATACATCCCATTATTGTTTAGAGGGTAGTTTTTGCGACTTTACGTCTCTGTTCAAGTTTGAGAATCAAAACTCAACAAGTTCTTCTGTCAAATTAATAAAAAAAATAAATTATAATCAATAACAATCAGCAACATTTTTAAAAATACATTATTTATTTTAAACGCAATTGCTTTGTACAGTGTAAAAATGTTGTGATTTTTAACCTAAAATTCTGTCAAAATGTGAATTAAATTGCATTTCAATTACATTTTTAACCCAAATGTTGGGTCTGTCTACATTTGACTCAGCACTGGGTTAAAACAACGCTTAAAAAAAGAATGACATAACATTTTCATGGAAATATTTGAAAGCCTCAACAATTTGCCAGACGTGCATTCTAAAAAGAATGGGTTGTAGTAACCCAACGTTGGGTCAAATATGGACAAAACCCAAAGATTAGTTAGTTTTTCAATTATATTTAAATTATACATTTAAAAAACGTCTGGGGTTGTCTATCTCAGAAACAAAGGTACCAAATCTGTCACTAGTACCGTACAGGTGGACATTAGTTAGGGTACACTTTTGTACCTTTAAGGTACTGAGAGGTATATATTTGCACTTTTTAGGTATTATATTAATTGGTAGCCTACCTTTACCCTGTGAAACCGCCCCAGTGAGTGACAGATCTGTACCTATTTCTGAGAGTGTATTTGACCCAGGGTTTACATAAAACAACCCAGCATTTTTTTTTTGAGTGTATGACATTTATTAAAGTAAAAGCCCGCTTTAAACAAATGCCTTTGATAAATAATTCAAGAATGCAGTGCAATGAGACTTTGACTGTTAAAATGACTAATTCTTACAGTTTTATCAGTCTTCCACAGAAAACACCAGGAAGTCTCAGCATTTAGCCCGACTCAAGAAGCAAGTCACCGTTTACTGGCATCTCCATCCAGTCTTAAACCTTCCCACACGCCCATAGCTGGCTCCGGCCCGTTTGGAAGGAGCTCTTTAGCTGGAATATAAAGAGAGCAGTGTGATTTTCGACTTAGGGGAAATGGCTGAGCCCACCGACCTTTGGATAACCTAAAAGCCGCCTGGCACGAACACAGACTCGCCTTGAGTCCAGACCCGCAGCCCACCTCACCGACCCTCCGCCCCAGCGCTAATTATAGCCGCCTCATACCTGAATATCTCGATTCTGCTCCTTTGACATAGAAGATTTTGTCTCCAATTTAAATTTACGATCAGATTTTCCCCCCTGACGTCTTGGCTGCCCTTTCCTATTTTAATTACCTCAGCCAGAGAGGGAAAAACATGATCATTGGAGAGAGCTTGATGAATGAAACCTGCACGTGAACCTGCGCGGATTTTCTAAAGGTCAAAAAGTCATTGCGCGCTAATTGAACACATTTCAACGGTTCCGAACACAGAACACGATACTTCGATTATTGATTAACGTTATAAAGAATTATTAATTCGGAAATAAACGTCGGTTGTTTGCGAAAGGTTTAATCCCGTCAGATTATTAATCTCACAATGCATAGACTACACGTGTTCTCTGATTGACCACAAACAAATATTACACACTCTAAACACGCTGGCTGTCAACCCAATACTGAGTGTATTACAGACTTAGTAATTTATTTAAATACATTTATTGAACCAAATTTAACCCATTGTTTGGGTTTGTCCATATTTTACCCAATCTGGGTTAAAATAACCAAGCATTTCATAGAGTGTAAATTAGCAAATAAACGAACAAACGACCGAATCAATCTGGTTTATTATTATTATTATTATTATTATTATTATTATTATTATTATTATTATTATTATTATTATTATTAATAATAATAAAATTCAGAATTCAGACAGCTGCTATAATCAATCAGTTTTTGACGACAGTTTCCCCACATGTTTGCGAAAGGTTTAATCCCGTCAGATTATTAAAAATAAATAGACTACACGTGTTCTCTGATTGACCACAAACAAATATTATACACTCTAAAAATGCTGCATGGCTATGTCAACCCAATACTGAGTGTATTACAGACTAAACCAACTGCTGGAGTAACTTATTTAATTACATTTATTGAATTTAACCCAATGTTTGAGTTTGTCCATATTTACCCAATTTGGGTTAAAATAACCAAGCATTTCATAGAGTGTAAATTAGCAAATAAACGAACAAACGAACGAATCAATCTGGTTTATTATTATTGTTGTTGTTGTTGTTGTTATTTTTAGTAGTAGTATTATTATCATCATCAATATTATTATTATTATTATTATTTATAAAATTCAGAATTCAGACAGCTGCTATAATCAATCGGTTTTTGATGACAGTTTCCCCACATGTAGCCTTAATTAACTTTTAAATAAAATAACTAATAAACATCACTAATAATTTTGACCTGTTTCATATCTGCGTTTGCAAACAGGAATTTAAACATGATTTCAGAGGACTATTGATTATTTTACGACTGTTCTTTATATATATTTTTTTTTTTTCAATCTCTTTCTTGGATCTCTTATCAGTCGCGTTTTTAGCTGTGTAAATGTGTTATCCGCTGCATAAAAAGCACGATCCCATGTAAATATATTAACATAAGGCTGTGATCAACCTTTAGAAAACGAAATGGATGCTAATACTGATTTATGCTTTGATCAAATGACCCGATGTGGCATAAATGTGACAATAATATTTTATTATTCGTTTATTTGTATTTCATCCTCTAAAATTACATCAACCTGTCTTTATCCTGAGGAAAATTAATGATAATATGTCACGATATATACAACACAATGATTATACTGCTTTTTTCGTTAAAATGCTGCAAAATCAAATATCAAGAAGTATTTATGATCTAATTTAATAATAGTTCATCTTTAAAAGACAACTCATCTGGACTGAGGTTTCTTTTCATGCACTCAAAAACAGTACAAATAAAACAATATTTATTTAAAATGAGATTAAACGACATAATTCTTCAGGTTTTTGGGGGGACAACTTAATTTATGTTCAATCCACTTATATTTGTCAAAATATTAAGTGAATTTATTAAATTTGTGTTGTGACAACTTATAGGAATAGTGTAGAACCCAGCATATTATGTTTTACAGTGTATGCTAATAAATAAGACACATTAAATGCACACAGAGCAGATGTTCAGCAGTTCTTGATTGTCAGATCTGTTTTTGTGAGCAGGATCAGTATAAACATGCTGGAAACCCGAGCCTGGATCTCCCCTCCATGCTTTGAAATGCATTATAAATACAGGTGCAGGGATCTCAGAATAAAATGAAGCTGTCCTACGTGTGTTTATTATGCATAAACTCAACTCTTCAGCTAATGTTTCAGTAGCCCGACTGCATGTGGGTCACACAAATATGATGTTTGTTTTATTGCAAGGAACAATGGCAGAGCTGGATGCCGTTTGTGTACACATTCCTGAAGGGTTTTGGGGTAAAGCTCATCTGGTGAATAAAGCAGACATGCTGATCAGCATTTCCTAGTCTGGACATACACTGTAAATATAAATGCTGGGTCGTTTTAACCTAATGTTGGGTCAAATATAGAAAACTGTTGGGGTAAGTTTATTTAAATTTTATTTTAACCCAATATTCATATTTGATCCAGCATGTTGCATGTAATTATGCATAATTAATTGTAAGCAGATGGAACTAATGAGGGCAGTAATGCATTACTTCTTTCACTTGTTGTCTTTGGACATCATATAACATGAATATGAGTAAAAAACAAATTACCTTAAACGTGCTGGGTTATGTTAGCCCAACATTGGGTCAAATTTAATCACAATAATTGAAAAGTAATGCAAAATTTAATTTAACATCAAAGATATTTCTATGATCTAACATTAGGTTTGTCCATATTTGACCCAATGCTGAGTTCAAAGAACGCAGCATTTTTTTGAGTTATACCAACAAATGCTGGGTTGTGTTAGCCTGGGACAAAAATGGTCAAATCCAATGGCTGGCTTAAAAAATGTCATTTAAATTTAGTGCAAAAAATGTCCTCAATGTTTTGCCCATATCTGACCCAATGTTGGGTTACAGGCTGTAAAAATGCTGGGTCGTGTTGGCCCAACACTGGGTGGAATACAGATAAACTCCAGAGCTGGTTTTAAAAAAATAATTAAAATTTAAGATAACCCAATGTTGTTTTAGTCCATGTTTGACACATTATTCAGATAGACAAACCCAGAATTTTTCAGAATTTTAAAACAAATGCTGGGTTGTTTTAGACCAAGGCTGGGTCAAATATGGAGAAATCCAATGGTTGTTTTTTTTTTTCAAAAAATGTCATTTAAATTTTATTCAATAAAATGTACTCAATGTCCATATCTGACCCAATGTTAGGTTACAGGCTGTAAAAATGCTGGGTTGTGTTAGCCCAACACTGGGTGAAATATGGACAAACTCAACAGTTGGGTTAAAAAAAATGAAAATTAAAAATGAAAATTAACTCAATGTCGGTTTTTTCCATGTTTGACCCATTATTTGGATAGACCAACCTATCAGTTTTACACTCCAAAATGTTTGGGTTGTATTAGCTCAACATTGGGTCAAATATGGACAAACCTAACAGTTGGGTTTTTTAGAGTTACATCATGCTGGGTTGTGTTAGCCCAACACTGAGTCAAATATGGACAAAACAACAGTGGGGTTAACAAAATGTAGTTTAAATTTAATTAAAGAAATTAACCCCATTCTAGGTATGTCTATATTTGACCCAGCATTGTGTTAAACAACCCAGCAGCTTTTAGATTTACACTTCAAAAGATTCTGTTCGGTTTTATTAGCTCAATGCTGGGTATGGACAAACCCAGTGTTTGGGTTAAAACAGTTCATTTAAATTTAATGCAACAAAGTATGTCAACGTCGTGTTTGTCCATATATGACCCAACATTGAGTCATTTTTTTAAGTAGCACACTAAAACATGTGACTGTGTGTGTGTGCGAGAGAGAGAGAGAGAGAGACAGAAGCAATGAAACTGATCTCTGTAAATTAAACTGGCTCTGACCATAAACAGGATAGTGACTGCAGCAGATTATGAGATTTTATAGACGGTCACAGAAGTCCAAACACAAGAGAGCGCTTCCTCTCGCCGTGTGTGTATGTGTGTGTGTGTATGTGTGTGTGTGTGTGTCCGGGATATTTGTACTCTCTGCAAGATTATTCCATGTTTGCTCTCTGATTATGATCTGTGCCTTTGTCCAGAATACCAGGAAACCAGGATTTACCTCCTCAAGTCGAGTGTCACACACACACACACACACACACACACACACACACACACACACACACAGCATTGATGAAATGTTTCAGTTTTCTACACTCTAAATTATGACCCAATGTTGGGTCAAACATGCACATGTGACAATTTTTTCCCTTTGAATTAACTTTTTTTAACCCAACCATTGGGTTTGTCCATATATGACCCAACTCTGGGCTAATACAACCCAGAACTCTTTGGAGTGTAACTCTAAAAACTGCTGGGATGTTTTGACTGAAAACTGGGTCAAACGCAACATTGGGTTAATTAAATATGCATATTAAATTTCATTTTTAACACAACCGTTTGATTTGACAGTGTTGGGCTACAACATCCCTACAGTTTTTAGCATAACTCAATGCATGCTGGGTTGTTTTAACTCAACATTGGGTCAAACCTAACATTTAGTTATTTTTTTGCAATGAATTTAAATAAAGTTCAAAGTCAACAGACCTTTTCACTTGACTGATGTGTTTATTTACAGGTGAAACATTTAATGAGAACAACAAATGTATGAGATGTGATTGGCTCTCCACAGGACAGGTATCTGAAGGGGCGGGGCTTAAACGAGGATGTCAGAGTTTAAGAGGCAGAGCAAATTACGTGTTTTAATGAAAGATCACTGACAGATAAAGTTCAGTTTAGAAAGACACTCAGCAATGAATTATACACAATAAGATCTGATAAGCGCGTCATTAAAATGGTTCATAATTTTATAATGTTTATTTATATTTATATAACAGTTAATAATGTCTGTGCTTCCCGAAAATGTAGTATTAACGAAATAATTGATAATAATGTATAATGTGATTTAAAGAAGAATTTCACCCAGAAATTTAAACAAACAAACAAACAATGTATCGCAAACCAAATTGTACCTTTTTCTTTTTGGTAAAAACCAAAACAAAAGCTATATTATTTAATAAAAATGATTGTTTAGTATCTTAAAGAAATGATTGCTTAATGGTGAGTAAATAGTGGGATAATGTAAAATGTCTTTACATAAGCGGCAGATTGTGATTAATTATATTTAATTAATTATTAATACAATAATAATTACAATACTAATTTAAATTAAATATTAAAAAATTAACCATATTTCACCCAAAACTGGTTTAAAAAGTGTAATTTTAATTTAATTAATAATTTCAACTGATCAACCCAATATTACGACAACACAGCATTTTTGTAGAGTGCAGAATTGATCATAATAAGCCACAATATTCACCCTTAAAAATATAACACGA
>CAIGQQ010033473.1:67133-78274 GCA_903798035.1 Danio albolineatus | reverse complement strand
TAAAGTACAACTCCTGAGAAAAACTACTCGATTACAGTAGTCTGAGTGTTTATAGTTACTTTACATTACTGGTCCCCTTCTACTGTTAAATGTACCCCCATGCATTCAGGCAAGGCTGTCTATGCCAACATTAAAATCTGTCAAAAATAATTTGGGTTATTTGGACTTTCATGGGTTTTCTAATAATAAAATCCCTTATTAGCAGATTAACATGACCGCAGCATAAACATACGGCCGTTTCAGCGATAGCTTTTACATCTTCAACTCATGTCAAATCATTTGCTAAATCTTTTTCTTTGTCTTTTCAGCATTGCACTGAAACGACGCCAACGGTTTGATCAACTGAGGGTCATCGGGTGTATTGTTCACCCAGCAGAACAATATGAATTCAGTGCATTTCAGCGTCCTCCATTCATTAACCTGCAGGATCTGCCGTGAAACTCTCCGTCTGTGAACACAAACAATGATTAGCAGGTAAGTGTCACGCTTGAGCACTCTTCACACCTCTGCTGATACACCTGCACATATAAAACATGCCACTTTTACCTGCACTGCTCCCTACATTAGTCCACTAATATACTCTACTTAAAAGGAGTGAATGAAAATGTGAGCGAATTCTGTTTATTAGTACTTACTGGATTTATTCTTGACGCTTTCATTCACTTCCATTGATGTTTAGAAGTCAAAAACAGCTTGTTCTGCTGCTTGATGTTGCAAACTGATCGTTTCTTATTATTTTATTTTACTTTTTAGTCATGTACACTAGATTGTAAAGCGAGTAGTTTGACCGTTTTCTGCCGCTTGTTATTCCTAGTCATTTCTCCCATAGGTGACTGGTTACCGTTACATTGCAGAATAAGGTCAATAAAGTACATCTTGCGCATTATCTATATCCATAATCCAATATAACTGATCACAGTTTATTTTAAGATACTATTTACTCTGTTAATAAACCATTAACTATGACATTGCAACGCAGGCTCATTGGGGATACATGCACAGGGGCTACATTTTTGGGAACAGTGAAATGTGTGGCGTACATCCAGCTGCATTTTGTGCGTAAAATGAATGCCAGGGTGTGCTTATTATCCTTTTTTTTTGTGGCTGACCATTTACCTTCATTTAGACCAGAGATGTCCAAAGTAGGGCCCGCGGGCCAAAGTTGGCCCATTGTAACCTTTGATTTGGCCCGCCATCCCATCTGAGAGGAGAGTGAGAATAGGGGCAAGAAAGATGGATTTTTTTTTTGACTTAATTTTTTTTGTATTTATTGCTGAGCTACAAAAAAGCAAACAAAAATGAAATGTTGTAAATCAATCAGATTTTTTAAAAATGTAAATATTGTCACTCGACAAATAAGAGGACAATGCAGAAGACATCGGCTAGCAAATCAAGACAACAACTAGTGTACTTCTTTTAGAAAATGAGATTGTTTTGTTTTTACTGTAATAAGTTTATTATAAAATGTAAAAAATGCTGTATTAGTTAATATAAAGCAATATTTTCTAGTCATTTTTAAATATCATTAAATAAATTAGGAAATTAGCCATGGCAGTAATTTACCTTCAGCCCACAATTCTCAAATAAGTTTGGTTTTTGGCCCTTCATATCTTGGGCACCCCTGATATAGACAGCTTTTGCAGTGCGGTCAGTTTGCTCGGTAGCTCACCTTGTATGGTGTCGTGTTCAAGTCCAACGAAGGATGATTCTAGAAACCAGGTAAAACAAAACAAAGCAGTGTGAATTTGGTATACGGCCGTGATGTGCTATCGTTTTGGTTTAGGGAAGGATGTGGGTCAGTCAATCGTAATAAGTGATATACTGTATGCAGGATAAGCCCTAACTTCTTACGGATGCACGCAAGAAGGATGTGTAAATGGCATGTGCGATGAGCAAACATGGTCCAGTAAGGTATTAGAGATGGGCAGAAATGTACACAGTGGATTTCTGAGACTCTGGAGGCCTAGTAACATATTTGAGATGGTCAAAAGTGAACACAGCGCCCTCTTGTGGATTTGTGAAAAAAGACATAGACTACGTATTTTACGGTGACCTAGAATATAACCTTGGGCACATTTAACTCCAGCCATCCTGGGTTTTATTTTAAAAATGTTTTAAACCTGGCAACCCTGACTGGAAGAGCCGATGAAATCTACATCTCAGACTAAAGTTCTTAGGAAGCCAAAAAATAGTGAATAATCAACCGTTAGCTGGACTGCTCAAAGCTAAAAAAGTCCTCATATGAATTGAGTGAATGCTAATGAGTTTACGGGTGATTGCATTCAACAAGGATGGGAAATAAATGTGTCTGAGGCTCAAAGAACAGAAAAGTGGCTCAGTAACCTATTAGGTATTGTCGAAAATGACCACAGTGCCCTCTAGTGGACTCACGAGTAAAAAAACTGCAAGCAGACACAGCATCGGCCACATATTTCATAGTTCCCAAAAGTGTAGCCATGGGCACATTTATCTCTGATTATCATAGTTTGCGACTTTTATTTTAAATATTTAAAACATTTTCCTAAATGTTTTTGACACACGAAAGAAGCGAATAAACGCAAAATGTTTACGTGTTTACACGTTTACTGGTGGGTTTACAAGAAATGGCACATGAAAGAATGTGGCCCAGCAAAGTATTTAAGATTTGCAAAAATAAACACAGCGCCGTCTAGTGGATTTGTGAAAGAGACATAGCCGCGGCCACGTATTTCATGGTTCCCACAATTGTAGCCCTGGGCACATATAGCTCCAATCATCCTGGGTTGCAAATTTTATTTCAAAAAGATCATAAACCTGGCCATCCGGACTGGACGTGCCATGAAGTTCAGATCTACACCTCAGACTACACTTCTTAGAAAGCCAAAAAATAGTGAATAATCAACCGTTAGCTGGACTGCATGAAGCTAAATGAGCTCTCATATGAACTGAGTGGATGCTAATGAGTTTACAGGTAACTGCATTCGTCAAGGATGGAAATAAACGTGTCTGAGGCTCAAAGAACAGAAAAGTGGCCCAGTAACCTATTAGATATTGTCAAAACTGACCACAGTGCCCTCTTGTGGACTCACGAATAAAAAAACTGCAAGAAGACACAGCATCGGCCAGATATTTCATAGTTCCCAAAAGTGTAGCCATGGGCACATTTATCTCTTATCATGGGTTGCGACTTTTATTTTAAATATTTCAAACATTTTCCTAAATGTTTTTGACACACGAAAGAAGCGAGTAAACGCAGAGTGTTCACACGTTTATTTACATGCGAATAGAGCGATTTATTCACGTGTTCAGCGCGCTCTGGTGGGTTTACAAGAAATGGCACATGAAACAATCTGGCCCAGCAAAGTATTTGAGATTTGCAAACATAAACACAGCGCCCTCTAGTGGATTCGTGAAAGAGACATAACCGCCGCCACATATTTCATGGTTCCCAAAAGTGTAGCCATGGGCACATTTATCTCAGATTATCATAGTTTGCGACTTTTATTTTAAATATTTAAACCATTTTCCTAAATGTCTTTGACACGTGAAAGAAGCGAGAAAACGCAGTGTTCACACGTTTTTTACATGTGAATAGAGCAATTTATTCAAATGTGTAGCGCCCTCTGGTGGGTTTACAAGAAATGGCACATGAAAAAATCTTAAAAGGATTTAAGATTTGCAAAAATAAACACTGCGCCCTCTAGTGGATTCATGAAAAAAACATAGCCACGGCCACATATTTCATGGTTCCCAAAATTGTAGCCATGGGCACATTTATCTCCGGTTATCATAGTTTGCGACTTTTATTTTAAATATTTAAACCATTTTCCTAAATGTTTTTGACACGTGAAAGAAGCGAGAAAACGCAAAGTGTTCACACATTTATTTACATGCTAATAGAGCGATTTGTTCACGTGTTCAGCGCCCTCTGGTGGGTTTATAAGAAATGGCACATGAAAAAATGTGGCCCAGCAAAGGATTTAAGATTTGCAAAAATAAACACAGCGCCCTCTAGTGGATTTGTGAAAAAACATAGCCACGGCCACATATTTCATGGTTCCCACAAATGTAGCCCTGGGCACATATAGCTCCAATCATCCTCGGTTGCGACTTTTATTTCAAAAAGTTCTTAAACCTGGCAACCCAGAGTGGAAGAGCCATGAAATTCAAATCTACACCTCAGACTACACTTCTTAGAAAGCCAAAATATAGTGAATAATCAACCGTTAGCTGTGACGTATAAAGCTAAATGAGTTCTCATATGAATTGAGTGAATGCTAATGAGTTTACAGGTCACTGCATTCAACAAGGATGGGAAATAAATGTGTCTAAGGCTCAAAGGGCAAGCGTTTCAGACAGATATCAGTGTTTACAGACATGCAGTTGATTTTTTTTTTCCCCCTTTTTGCGTCAGGATGAGTCTTTGCCATGCCGAACTATTGAGTTATCTCATCTGTCAGCGGCTACGCGGGGTTAGCGCTCCGCTTGTCGGGCGTGTCAGTCATCGAGCCATTAAAATAAAAATGTTTGGGGAAAAAAGAGACAAATATGCCCTCATTCTCATGGTGTGTATTTCTGTCTGGCCGCGCCGGTGTCTGTCTAGTTTCCCAGAGCCGCCTAATGACGTTCTCCCGGGACAGAAAAGGCTGCAGATACGCCAGATTTGTGATTTTTAACAGCCCCCCATTAATGAGGGCTGGAGGTGGGGGCTGGCGTGCTATTTTTAGCTAAGCATGATAGTTGAAATATATATCTGTTGCCCACACAAAATCCCCACATGCAGTTAGGATGCTGTCATTGTTGGAGGAAGGTGGAAAACAGCAAAGTGTTGGAGGAAAAGGGATGACGGCGTCTGAGAGGCTCTGATAACATCAGATATTACAGAGTAGCTCTGGACATGGGTTCTGAGACGGCTTTCTGGTTGGTGTTTGCTAAAGCCTGGTTTATACTCGACGCGTCCGCTAGTTCGCTTAAGTGCACGCGGCAAATATGACGTCATCGCTGAGTTTCCGGATGTTCGCTTTGGGTGCGTGCGACATGATTTCGGCTGGCGGAGCGCAGGGTATTTTTTGAGACTCGAGTGAACAGTGCGCGAGGCTGCGTCTGATTTGAGTTGTATATGAAACACTTTGAAGAGATTTTGTCTGAAACAGGTACAAATGTAAAGATATCTTTATGATCAGTGATCACAGAGATAACCAGATGATCAATAATTCTTGGCTAGAAATTGCAACAGCAGTGAGAAAGGAGGAAAGTTTATGTTAAAAGGTTTGGAAAAACCTGAGAGATGAGTTTATTAAAACCAGAAGAGGCCAATGGAGACACAGATACACCATTACTGAATATGTTTTTCCAACAGTCATAGATTTAACACTGATGTATATATTACTATTGAATTTAAATCAATTTAATAGTAACAAAACTATAATGAAGGAACTAATGATGTCTTTGATAACTGGACAGGAATATTTGAACCTTCGGTTTACAACATGATGTTTCTAGGCTTTATGGTTATAATATTATAATTATTGCCTTTTTAGCAAGAGAAGAGGACAGAAACTAGCAAGACAGTAATGTGTGAGATGTGGAGTCGCTAAATAAATAAAAAAAACATCTGTATTATTTAGTAAGTGTATGTTTTGCTTTTATTCTTGCCATAATAAAATATATATTTGTTGAGGAACCCATTTTCTGCTGTCATTAATATTTTTATAACACTTTAGTAGAAGGAACTGTCCGAGATATGAACAAACGCAAGTGATGCATCAGTTTGATTAAAAAAAATCTTGAATGGTTACAAAAATCTTTATAATAATTAAAATAATTTATAAAAATAATAAAAAATAACTAGTTTAATAAACACCAATGATATTAATGATATGACGTAGTTCCTGAAACGTTCTACTTCTCTGTTTATCTGTCTGATAGATAAACAACACAACAAGAAGGGTTCAACAGAAAAATGCAAGTTTTTAATCATTGATGCCCCATAATTGTTGGACAAACTAAGCATTAATTGTAAACATTTCAAATAAAAATATTTTAGTTCAGTTTACTTTGAAAATTTTTATTCAGAGAACTTTTCGTTAGTTGGCTTTTTTACAGTCTATGGTGCTGATGTGGATTAGTCGATTCACTTAAGCTGAATGTTTGTGGACGGTGGGAGGAAACCGGGGAACCCGGGGGAAACCCACGCGAGCACGGGGAGAACGTGTAAACTCCAAACAGAAACGTCAGCTGGCTTGGTAAGGACCAGAACCAGTGATGTTCTTGCTGTGAGGCAACAATGCTAACCACTGGGCCACCGTGCCACTCATCTAGGAAAGGAGGAGGAGTAGGGGTGGAAGGGGGGATTCTTCAAATGAAGATGGCTGTGATGTGGAGCTTAGGGTGTTTATAGTGGCTCAGGAATCGTCTGATTGGTGAATCATACATTAAATAATGCAGCACCAGCTGTGATCAATCATAAGCACCTGATCCTCTTCAAATTAGTTTATAAATAAACTTCACAAAGTGCAGCTAGCTAGCGGTCCTCCAACAATTACTAGATAAATCAAAGTGACTTCTTTATAAAGAAGCATCAGATCCTTCAGCCCGATCCTATCTGATTTATCCGTCTAGTGGCAGCGTCTTAACGGTTTCGCAGGATCACCATAAATTGTGAAGCGTCAAGCGTAAGAATGCATAATAACGCCATAAAGTCGCCGCTGCAGTGCCCTCTCTGTGCAGTGAGCAGTAATTCAAGACAAAGCCCACCGGTAATGTGAAATGACAGTAAAGGGAGAAACGTCTCTCCGCGAGTTGCTAGAATGATGGAGGACAGTCCTGAGAGAAAGAAATCCGAGCATGAATTTTACTTTGAGAAATGTCTGTGATGTCGCGAGCCGACAGGAATAGACATCCCATATGTTTACACCCATTCAAGATGTACTGTACCGAGAAAGGACGAAAAAAAGGTCTGGTTTCCTACTTATGAGCGCATGTGTTTGTTGTGACCGTATAAAGACAAACGATGCCGCAGAGACTCTGGAAAAAGCGGCAGGGGATTTGAAGAGGAGGACGGGGTTTAAAACAAGAGCAGCTTTTTGTGGGGTGTTTGTGGAATGCTAAGCATGCCCCTTTTTATACTCTTCCTCTTGCATACACCGTTTTAGAAGCTATTTTAAAATATATATGCATATATAAATATAACTTCCACTTTTATCGACTGAGGCTGCCTTAATGGCCTGTTTTGGTGCTCTTTAAATATGCTGAGAAGAATTCGGACTCCAAGGAAATGCAGTATTTTGGACCCTTGAACTATATTTGACTGTTTCCTGTAGCCTGAAGGGATAAATAATGACGCAATGTGAGCTCTAGCTGGTTTAACCTGGAGTCTGAAGAGAATTCAGAGAGCTTACTGGCTGTACGATTGCTTTTGGTTTGTTTTCAGGCATCGCTAACTTGCAGTGATGTGTGTTGTGGATGTCTAGAGAGTATTAATTAATATTTCTTGATTTTATTTTATTTTATTAATTTTTTTATACAGTAGATCACAAGATTCCCTTTATATGAATTAAACAGTTCAAGTGAATTTGTTTTGAGAATAAAATAAAATGACATTACATTTAATTTCCAAATAAGTTAATGCATCAGGGAGCCTTAATAATAGGATAAATGTTTTCTAAAAAGATGTTATCAAAATATTTAATCAAAACACAAGTAATATGTTAAAAGATAAAGCAAAACAACTTTTTTTCTTAAACGTGTAGGTAAAAACGTGGCAGTGTTGTATTGTTTACATCATAATTGTTAGCAAGCCATTGCCATATCACTGTGCAACTCACTGAAGCTGAGCAGGGCTGAGCCTGGTCAGTACCTGGATGGGAGACCACATGGGAACACTAGGTTGCTGTTGGCAGTGATGTTAGTGAGGCCAGCAGGGGGCGCTTAAGCTGTGGTCTGTGTGAGTCCTAACGCCCCAGTATAGTGAAGGGGACTCTATACTGACAGTGAGCGCCATCTTTCGGATGAGACATTAAACCGAGGTCCTGACTCTCTGTGGTTGTTAATAATCCCATGGCACTTCTGGTAAAGAGTAGGGGTGTAACCCCGGTGTCCTGGCCAAATTTCCCCATCGCCCCTCATTCATCAAGGCCTCCTGATCATCCCCGTCCACTGAATTGGCTCTTTTACTGTCTCTCGTCCACCTTTAGCTGGTGTGTGGTGAAGCACTGGCGCCTATGTTCTGTAGCTGCCGTCGGATCATCCAAGTCAAGCTGCACACTGGTGGTGGTGTTTAGAGACCCCCCTCTCATAGTTTTGAGGCTCTCTGGGTGTATGGCCTTACATGATAAATGCGCTATATAAATACACAATACGTTACAATTTAGGTAATCTAAAATTGTTCCTACTTAAGACTGATAAGGCAAACAAGATGTTCCAAATATATACAGCAGTGGACACTTGAAGATATTCAAAACCGTTCATCAAAGTTGTCCTAAAACTATCGAACAACATCCGTTCTTGTCTTAGGCTAATTATAAAAAAATAACAATAATAATTGATCCACTTGTGTTGAGCACTGTAGACAGATTGCGTGGATATTGTATAATAAATAATACAATAAATATTATTTTTATAAATTATTATTATTTTCAATTTTTTTATTATTGTTTGCAAAATACATGCTAAATATTATTGATTGTTTTGCTTTATTGAAGTAATTTGTGGAACTTTTATGGTTATGTATTTGTTTCAATTCATTCATTCTTTCATTTATTCATTCTTTTTACTTTGGCTTTGTCTCTTGTTTATCATAGGTCGCCACAGCAGAATGAACCGCCAACTTATCCAGCATATGTTTTACACAAGGGATTCCCTTCGAGCCGCAACCCAGCACTGGGAAACACCCATACACACACATACACTATGGCCAATTTAGCTTATTCAATTCCCCTATAGCGCATGTGTTTGGACTGTGGGGGAAACTGGAGCACCCGGAGGAAACCCACACCAACATTGGGAGAACATGCAGACTCCACACAGAAATGCCAACTGACCCAGCCGAGACTCGAACCAGCGACCTTCTTGCTGTGAGGCGACAATTCTAACTACTGAGCCACCGAGCCGCCCCTCATTAATTCATTCACTCCTTTATTCATTTTTTCAACTATTATGTAAACTATTTTCAGTGTTGAGGTGTTCTGCAAGGTTCAGTCTTAGGACCTTTTACGTTTTCCTAAACTTCTGTTGTTATTTATTATATTTATTACTTTAATACACTTTCAGTTTAGCCATAATCTAAAGAAACGTTTTCTGTCATGCATATTTTGTCCATTGAATACCGCCCCTATTTTCAGCTCAACTCCACGACCCCAGTTTATTGCCTCGAACGCGTTCACAAATTCAGTGTGAACTCCTGCAGGACTCTAATTAATGGCACCGTTTAGTGAGGGTTACTCATGAGAAAGAAAGATTGCAAAGACAGAGAGAAAGTGATTTACGATGTAGCCGAGCTTCAGAAATGACGACTGCTCAACTGCTCTGCTGGGTAATCTTAAAGCGGGCTGGAAATCCAGTAAGAGGCCGTGCAGAAGGGCTGAACGCTGGAGGGATTCTTCCTCTGGGAAAGAGCAGTGGTGTTCGAGGGTCAGGGCCCCTACAGAGACACATCTGAGGTCCCGGGACCCCAGACCACCGCCGCAGTACACCATTACTGACGTTTTAAGGCCCAGTTAAGAGTTATGCTGTAATTAATTACAGAAACGTTGAGCAGTGTTGTTCACACTTTGCATTTGTGTGTGTGTGTGGGAGAGAGAGAGTTTAAGAGAGATCTTCACACACTTATCTTGATATGCCGGAGAAACTCAACATAATCCCCTCATCTCTGTGTATTTGTGTAAGTGAAAGTGTATTTCTGCACACACACACGCTATAATCTGCTGTTTTACTTCACTGAACTCCATATAAAAGGCATAAACTCTTCAGCACAGGCCTATCTGAAAGGTTAACGCTACTAACCGGTGATCAACAGTCAATATTACACATCCAACATTGAAAGCCAGCAACACTTAAGAATGCATGATTATCTGCTGTCGTGGCTTTGCAATCAATAAATGTGATTATAATGGAAGTCAATGGGGCAAAAACAGCCCCCAACATCACCAAAGGGGAGTCAATCTGAACTAGGGTTAAAAAAGAAAGTATAGAGTGTAGGAAAACGTCTTTTCCTCCTTCTTCTTCTCCGCGGAGGTCTGCTCTGGAATGTTTGTCTCTCCTCACGCTGGTCCCGGGAGAGGTGTTGGTAGAGGTCAGTGGTCCCCCCCCCCACCGTCCCCTGAGGCTATCAGTTAACTCAGTTAGCATGAGATTTAGCCTCTACACCCCCATCCTGTCCTATTCGTCCGTTCACACACGTTCACAAGCTCATTATAACCTCAGATGTGCACTGTAAAAAATATTGTGCAATTTTTAAGAGTCATGTTTGTATTTTAGACTTTTACTCTTGTTTTTAAGTGATATGTTGTCTCCAAACTCCAGATCAGAAAAAAGTGGGACAGTATAGAAAACGCAAATAAAAAAGAAAGTGATTTCTGAATGTACTTTGACTTAATTGCAGACAAAACAGCAAACATTATTTAGAGCAGTAGTTCTTAAGCTTTCTTCTCCAAGTACCACCTCAGAAAAAAATGGTCTCTCCAAGTACCACCATAATGATCAGTATTGAAATACAGTAGCGTAGTAGGCCTATTTAAGCAGCTACAGCACTGCACAGTTCATAAACATGGCAGATTAGCGACTATTATTAAGAATATGTATTATTGTTAGCCACTTTAAACATTATAAATAGTTTTAACATAAACTGTGCTTGCAGACAAAAAACAAAACAAAACACAAAACAAAACATAGCACAACACAACGCAAAAAGCAAAACAAAACAACAAAACAAAAACAAACAAACAAAAAACAAACACACAAAAAAATTTACACAAAAAAACGAACCAAAACAAAAAACAAAACACAACACAACAAAACACAACAAAACTAAACAAAAAACAAACAAACAACAAAACAAACAAACAACAAAACAAAACCAAACACAAAACAAACAAAAAAGCACAAAACAAAACAAATCAAAAAACAAACAAAACAAAACAAAAAACAAACAAAACAAAACAAAA
>CAIGQQ010033471.1:2135109-2172871 GCA_903798035.1 Danio albolineatus | reverse complement strand
GATAGATAGATAGATAGATAGATAGATAGATAGATAGATAGATAGATGATCTGCTTATGTATGCTGGTATGGTATGTTATAGATGAAGCAAGATCATTGCTTTACATTCCCAATTAAAAGCCAGACCTGACTAGAAAAGACAAGACAAGGCATGATACGTACATTCATTATGATTAGATCATTGTAGATTCAGCAGATTAGTGGATGCTTATCATTGTTGTGGTCAGGAGAACATCACTTCACTCTGAGCTCTGACGCATAAAACTTGAGCGCTGTGGCTTCTCTCACAAATATTTCTCCATTGTGATTGACAACACAAAGTCGTCCTCAACTGTGTTTGCTCTTGTTTATCAGTAAGGCTCCTAAATCCTTGGCAAACAGATCGGAGCTCTGAAGTCAGATGGATTCTTTACATCTAATGACCAAGTTCATCTGGAGGCTGTGATAAAAGCACTTGAGTCTGGAGGTCGTCACCCTCAGCGTGATTCCAGATATGTGGCGAAGCAGCTACGGCTGCACCGTCTCGTATCCCAGTGACCCAGAAACTTCATCCAAGCCAATTAAGGTCAGCAACACAAGGATTCCTTTGTCCAGTGGTCATTTGCATCTCAAACACACATATCAATCTCTACTTGTGTACACAGTGTTTACATGAGAGGCTGCATATAGTCGTTTTCACCTTAGATCTTTGTCCAGAAGAAAACATGGAGGATAGCAGGGGATGGGGGAATTATGAAAATATGTTGATCTTATACATCAGCGATTCCCAGATGGATAGCCCTGTAACAATAGCAGGATTGATGAATATTTTCATGACCAACTTTCATGATCAACTCATTCTGGGACTTGATGTTCAACTTAAAGCTCGGCGACAGGTCGTCAGGTTCATCTTCTTTACTTACAGAGCAGGCTTATGCTTGTGTTTGGGTGTTCAGGCTGTAGGTCTGCTTCTATAGTTCCACATCGTTCTAACTTTCCAGAAGCGAGCCAGCAAAGTGTCACAATTTTGCTTTTCAGCTCGGTTTAATTCATGTGGTACGATGGATTGTTGATTTTGGAAATGAAGTCCTCTAAGAACTTCAGGCAACAGGACATTACAAAAATATGCAGAGCCATAAAGTCTATAATATGCTATGCAGTTTATGTTTACAGGGACATAAATATGTATATTGGCAAAAGTTGCCAGGAGATCCTTGCCAGAGCAGAACAATCATTCATTTTTGGAAGATTATTTTACGACGACGCTTTACATTTATTCTGCAGATCAATTATTTCCTGCTTAAAGTCTGCATGAAATCAAAATGTGCTCTTCTTATTTGTATGTGTGTATACTGTATTAATGCTTGTTGGAAACAATGTATCATTATTTTGTAAAAATCCATTAGTCCTTATAAACTTCAATCAAACACCATGACCTTCCATCGTCCCTTGGAACGACTTTTCTTCACTTCTGGTCACATGGAATGTCTTTAGGGCGGGGCTATTAGTCTATGTCATTTCTGCCTGGGTTTCGTTCATTCGTCAATCTTCGTTCTATTTGTTAGCAACCATCTTCCAATGATCCAATCATGCACTCCACTACTTTTTTTTCCTAATTTCAGGACCATTTCAGTTGGATGTATGTATCGATGTCATGATATGGAAAAAAGAGAGGCAATTTTAGCTCCTATTTCATGCCAAGGTGCTCTCTGCACAGCTGAAGTTTTAAAGCCAACAATGAACTTCCGGTGGAAACTTAATGTGACTATATTCAATTTAACATGGTTGTTTTTACAGCAACGATGTTGTAATGTAATTACAATACATTCAGTTAAATGGACTTAAGCATTCATTTAGGACTTAAGCATTCATTTATATCAGGAGTAAAACGATATGAAAGACTGCTGTAACCACTAGCTTCGTCAGTAGTAAAATTCCATTAAAAATACTGGGGAAAAATAAACTGAAAAATAAAAGACATGGTGGGGGAACATGGAATTTAATGCAACGCTTCTTGTTTGATCTGAGACCCACTTTATATTATATATCTAACAGGCAGTGAAGATAGCTGATTTTTAAAGAAATCAGATCTTAAACGTGACAATTTTGTAATGGAAAGATAGTTCACCGGAAGCCCTTGGGCTGCCTGGCTGAAAATATAAAGTATGGGTGCACATAGCCCATTTTAAGCAGAGCATTTGCAATCATTACTGTTGATTCAAATCATTTTGAGTGGAAAACATTTTTTACACAAACAACAAGATTCCTTTCTTTGAAATGATGACACCCTTTAGCGTTCTACTTTGGAGACAAATCGGTCTCAAAAATAATATGTTTGCAAAAATAAAACTCATACATGCGCAGCACAATTCACATTAACAAAACCCAATTCGTAAAATTCAAAACAATTCATAAATACAGAAACCCAGTATGTGAATTCAAAACGCAATTTGTGAATTCACAATTAAAAATCTTAAATATTTCCCCATATTTAAATTGTATGTGAACATTTATGAGTGGAGTTTTGAATTTCTAAATTGTTTTTGAATTTACAAATAGGATTTGCGTATTTATTAAGAATTGTGTTTCAAATTTATGAATAGGATTTGCATATTTAAGAATTGTGTTGTGAATTAATGAATAGAATTTACGTATTTGGGTGACACAGTGGTTTTGGTGGTTAGGACTGTTGCCTCACAGCAAGAAGGTCGCTGGTTTGAGTCCCGGCTGGGTCAGTTGGCATTTCTGTGTGAAGTTTGCATGTTCTCCCCATGTTGGCTTAAGTTTCCTCCGGGTGCTCCGGTTTCCCCCACAGTTCAAAGACTTGCGGTATGAGTGAATTAAAAAAACTAAATTTGCCGTAATGTATACACGTGAATGAGTGTGTATGGATGTTTCCCAGTACTGGGTTGCAGTTGGAAAGGCATTCACTGTGTAAAACATATGCTGGATAAGTTAACAGTTCCTTCCACTGTGATGACCCCTAATGAATAAAGGGACTAAGCCAAAGGAAAACGATTGATGGATATGTGTATTTATGAATTGTGTTTCGAATTTATGAATAGGATTTACATATTTACGAATTATGTTGTGAATCTGTGAATTGTCTTTTCAATTTACTAATTGGATTTGTGTATTTATGAATTGTGTTTCGAATGCAAAAATAGGATTTGCATATTTATGAATTGTGTTTTGAACTTACGAATAGGATTTGGGTATTTACAAATTGTGTTTTGAATTTGTGAATAGGATTTGCATATTTTTGAATTGTGTTTTTAAATTTACAAATTGTCTTTTCAATTACCAATTGTATTCTGAACTTACGAATTGGATTTGTGTATTCACAAATTGTGTTTTGAATTTATGAATTGGATTTGTATATTTATAAACTGTGCACTGATAGGATTTAATTTAAATGTACGGATAGGATTTGCATATTTACGAATTGTGTTTTGAATTTACGAATTGGATTTGTGTATTTATGAATTGTGTTTTGAACTTAAGAATTGAAATTGTTTATTTACGAATTGTGTTTTGAATTAGCAAATTGAAATTGTGTATTTATGAATTGTGTTTTGAACTTAGGAATTGAAGTCCAAAGACATGTGGTATAGGTGAATTGGGTTGGCTAAAATTGTCCGTAGTGTATGAGTGCGAATGAGTGTGTATGGATGTTTCCCAGAAATGAGTTGCAGCTGGAAGGGCATCCACTGTGTGAAACAAATGCTGGATAAGTTGGCAGTTCATTCCGCTGTGGTGACCCCGGATTAATAAAGAAACTAAGCCAAAAAGAAAATGAATGAATTGTGTTTTGAATTTAGGAATTGAAATTGTGTATTTATGAATTGTGTTTTGAATTTGAGAATTGCGTTTGTGTATTTACAAATTGAATTTTGTAAATGTGAATTGTGTATGCATTTTATTTTGTAAATGTATTATTTATGAGACTGATCTGGCTCCATATTCGACTGAATATTCTCAAAGCTGAACTCATAACCCTTCACGTCCAACAGCTTGTCGGCCGATATGACAAGTAGAGTATGCTGCAAACAAAATGTTTGCAAACCGCATGAATTATATTACATTTCATCTGATAACACCAGTGCCAGACAGAACTTCCAAATGAGTTTATAATTGCACGATAAGGCTCATTTAGCATTAGATGAATGATATGTAATATTAAACCTGACCATTACTTCACTGAAGGTGTGGCTGCATACTTGACTGCCAAAACCACAACAAACTCTCGCAAACAGACCTCGGTTTATCAGACCCTGCATAAAACAAAATTCCAGGAATGTGAGGATTTAAAAAAAACAAAAAACAACTAGTTTAACATCCTGAATTAATAGCAGAATAATGCTGTAAATGTTATATAAACTATTAAAAGACTCTTTTACGTTGTGGCAGCAGTAAAACTCACACATGCAATGATCTCAGCGGTGCGCTATAGCTGGCTAAGTCCTCATCCGTTTCAGTCATTCAGTGAGTCAAGGTGGATTGTATGTTTGTGTTATTGTTGTAGCTTGGAATTGTAAACTACCTCATCTGATTCATATGTTCCCCACAAATATTTACTCCCATCTGTGCACTGTGTACAAGCAGGAATTAAGCCAACAGACAATGAGCCTTAGAATGCAAACTTGGCTTGCGAAGTCTTTATCCAAAACAATGTATAACAGGATTGTGGCCAAAAATTCAATTACTACCTCTGCATTGAGTGTAAATGGGGAGACGGTGACCCGTTCTGAATGCAGCACTTCAACTGGCATTTCTTGGACTTATAAGAGGTTTAAGTTGTCTCATAGAGTGCATCCAGAATGTGTGCTATTTGGCTCATGGTGCGGTAAATGTAAGGATAGTTTACTGTGGAAACCTGCCAATCACATTATTTGTTGCTCCAGACAGCCTCGCAAATGATCAGTTCAGTCTAATCACACATTAACTATAAAATGTCAGAGAATGCTGTAAAAATGCTTTCATTTATTGAGTTTTTTTTTCGCATTAAATATGTGTTAAATAAGTTTTGTTTATTAGAATTTAATTTATCATCATGACTTTAAATAAAAATGTTGTTCTAATGATCAAATGTTTCAGAATGTCCAATTATTTGATTTATGACATTGAAAAAATTATTTAGTGTCCTACTTATATAAAGCTGAAATTTGGCCTGATTCAAAGAAGAGTTGCTTGAGTGGAAATTCAGCTCAAAATTGGACTAAAATTCCAGTGTATGCCTGGGTTAAAAATGGTGATTGTTGGTGGTCTGGAATTTTTAAAAACTGCTGGTCTACTGGGATTTTAAAGCACAAGCATTTTTGGGGTTTACAGGGAATGGTGTGAAAAAAGAGAAAATATCCACTGAGCTTCAATTCCTTGTTAGAAAATACCTTGTTGATCTCAGAGGTCAGAAGAGAATGACCAGTCTGGTTCAACCTGATAGAAAGGCCGCTTGTTTCAACTCAGGTCTGCAGAAGAGCATCTCTGAATGCATAACACACAGGCTCACCAAAAAAAAAAAAAGGTTGCCGGACTACTTCCAGAAGGTTAACACATCATGTCCTAAAGCTGAAGGTGATGATACACAGAGCAACTTTTAGAACAATTGCCTACTTTCCCATTGAAAATGGGCAACAGAATTTTATCTGGGTCCGTTAGATGAGTCCTCAGCTATTTTTTAAAAACCTCCAATAAGAAAAACCTGGCTTGAAGGTCTCAGAATAATACAGACAAAACAATTCAAACAATATTCTCAGTTGTAGTGGATTGAGGAAATAAACCATGAACTTATATCTTAATATTCCAGTAAATTGTCACGTATCAACACAAAACAGGGTTTTTATGTAATTTAATGCTTACAATGCCAACAGCTGACCAATGTTCATGTCAAATAAGCAATTTAGCATTTAGCATGGTCTAATTTTCTAAAGGTCTAAAGTTTCTCGGTGTGTGTTTGTGTGTGTGTTTGTTTTTGTGCTACCTTCACATTTCTATTTCCATTTATTATTATTCAATCATTCATTCATTTTCTTTTTGGCTTAGTCCCTTTGTTATACTGGGGTCGCCACAGCAGAATGAACCGCCCATTTATTATTATTATTATTATTATTATTATTATTATTATTATTATTAAAGTATTTGTTAGTATTTTGCTTTGCTTCTGCTATCATTAATTGACATCCCCTTTGCATTTAGCTTTGCAACATTAAACATAACAACCGGGGCTCTGAGAAAAGTATTTTTGATCCACTAAATACTTACTCTCACCCGGTAGCCCATTGACTGCAACATTGCCAAGAGATGCTGGGAACATTGCTCTAATAGTTACCAACTGATCTCTCAAACTGGTATCTTGAACATGACAATGAGTTCACTATACTTAAATGACCTCCATAAAGCAACCTCTGATCAATATGAACCAAAATCAAGGATCACCAAGCAATGTTTGCAACATCTCGTTAAATCTCTGCTATGAATAATCATGGCAGTTCTGAAGGCAAAACGGGGTCGAAGCAGGTACAAGCATAATGTGCTTTATAAGTCAATTATATATATATTTCATGTTTGGAGTTGAACTCGCACTCACCCTTCTCATCCTGATTCACAGAACAGGATTAGCAGTCTCTCTCTCTCACACCAGAAAATCTGTAAACGAGCACATACTTATATAACAGCACAAACAGTGGAGCTCACAGACTAGGCTTATGTTTTGACTGAAAAATGTAATGCAGAACTGTCAAGTGGGTCAGCGGCGAGTTTCGCTGACAGGAATCAGATGCATGTGCAGGGATTACATCTAAAGGCTTATGGGCTCTGCATGCCTGCCCAGCTGTGACAGAAACTGCATCAGTTCAAACCGCCGCTTCATCAAATCACCATAAGTGTGCAGGCTTGAAAAATCACAGCACGGATGATAATCATTTGTTGATTTAAGTTGAAGCTAATTTCAATAAACTAGAACAAACTGAGAAAAATAAAGATCTACCAAGTTCATCTGAGATCTTGTAAGCATTGTTCTAAGTTTCTCACGCAGATTTATTTAGCTTAAAAAAATCAAAAACATCAGGCATTAATAAGCTCATTTTTAAACAATGATTTGCAGACAATGTGGAATTCAAAATCCAAAAAAACACACACTTAATACTCTACATCACCACCTTTGAATTATGACCCCAAACCTCAAAAACATTAGTGCTATAATCAGCTTTGGTGATAATCAGCTCAATATTAAAAACTGCACCAAAATGTCCAAAGGCCCCAGGCGTACTGTTAGTCATCTGTTTACTAATTTTGAGAAAAGAACAATGTGTTGGTCAAGCAAATAGGCGCCGCATCCATTCTTTTTCTTAAGTGCTGTGGTTGTGGACTGCGGACAGTCAAGGACTTTGGCTCAGTTTCGTTTGCTCCGATCGCGCAAACGAAAGACCTCCAGCAAATTTCCTCGAAATGCTGGCGTGGAGTTTCTCTACGCTCATGTGTGTTTTGTTTTGTTTGTCTTAACCGGGCCAATTATGTTATTTGCTACACTGTCTGTGTAAACTCTGCGGTCTGAACATGAGTTTAGCAGGATCCCCAGTTTGCGGTCAAACACCCGCTTTTCTGTATGTTCGGAAAGAAATTCAATTATAATTAGGAGATTTCTGCACTCTGTTTTTGATCTTCCACCCTCAAAGAGAATGACTTTGAAACATGCTTAGAAAAGAAAAATGCTCTTAAACTGGGATAAAGAATTAAGCTCTGATTCCAGTCGTGCAAAAGTTATAAACACACCCGGGAGTTCTGGCAAACCTGAGTCATGGTGTGTAACGCTAGATTGTTTCCTCATGGCTCACACTATTACCAAGGGAGAATTCAAAGGAAGGGTGTTTTGGGATCTTCTTGGAATCGGTCGATAACTCAGAAAATAGTTTTGCAATTGTTAAAATGACCTGTCGTGGTGATTGGACTGCTGTTCGAAGCTCTCGACTTTACTCCGTCAAGCTTTGTAACTAGCACCTGTCCTCATGATTGTCAGCAATGTACTCAATATTCATTATGGTAAAAGGTCAGCGATTTACAGGAAACCCGAACTAAACCAGCTTTCTGATTTTCCTATAATGATGTTATCTATTATTGTGCGTAGCCCTTACACATTAGCTGTATTAGTACTCAAGCTAATTGTATCATTATTCAAAAGCCAAAAACAACAGGATGGAGGATCATAGGATTAAAACTGGAAATCTCCATAATCTCCGTACGTCTGACCTAGGTTAATCAGCAAAATGGACTTTTTTTTTTGGTAAACAACTTCAAAGTGATTATTATAGTCATTTCACTGCTGTTTGTGTTTGCATGTGCTCTTTTACCTTCAATGAACTTGGACCATTTTACCTGGAAATATAAATTATGTTGTCATTTTCACATAATCTTGTCATTCTAAAAAAAAAAGTCTCAAAATCTGAATATTGGGATTTTTGGCATGCAATAGAGCTTAACAAAAGCAAAACTCTATTCATTTTCTCCTTAGAGGACAAAAAAAAACTTGTTGTGAGCTCTGTGTTATTAATTGATTGTATGCTTTGCTTGAAACTGTGTCTTTATATTAATCTAATGTATTCTTAAATAGCCGTGTTCATTAGTATTACATTATTCATGAAGATATAAAGAAAATTATAACGTCAGAAAGTCAGAGTAAGCAAAGTGTCTGTGGATATCTATAAATGAGTTTTGGAATAAACTCGAATATCTGGTCTATGTAGATACAATCAACAACTTTAAATGAAGTTTCATTTATTTTAATGTGCCGTTCACGATGCTTGAAGGGATTTACTCAAATTCATATGAGAGCAATGAATGGGAATAACTGGAAGGATGCTGTTGTAATCTAATACTACTGTGTACACTAATTTTTGTTTAATTGTAATTTAAAAAAGATTTGAAACATTCTGCTTTACTGCATTACTCTGCATAATATTAAACATTTTTTGTTTTCTAAGATGTAGCACATGAACCAAATGTTTCGTGTTTCCACTTACAAAGTCGCCATGAAAATATCAAATGTATCATGGCGCAATGCATCTGACTCTCAAAGGTAATGGGAGATGAGACTCTGATTGGTTTAATGCCCGTTATGCTTAAAACACACCCACAACTCATTAAGAGAATGAGCACAACCCTGTTAGACTATGCGCCAGGGCGCAGACAGTATTTTTCCATCCTTAAAATAGCAAAAGTGGATTTGGACACAGCCTTTATGCTTTTGTGCGCCATGCGCTTTAGACTTTGCACCTAGATCCTTAAAATAGAGTCTTAAATATTCAAACCACATTATTTAATCAGATGGAAAAAAAATGTAAAAGAAAGAAAGAAAACAATAATGCAGATGTGTGTTTCTTTGCGAACTGCTGGCCTGTCATGCATATTGCAGCATTTTTAGTCATTTTGACAGATATAATACAATAATTTTGACAGACATTTTAGTACATTTCTCTTTTTAGTCATGTAAACCTGCCCTTAGACTAAAGTGACCAACATAGCCTCATTCTGAAAGCGTAGCCCTATATACGTTTCTGGAGATCGTGAATTATGCAGCCAAAACTAAGTTTGGCTGGATTTCATTTTTTAAATGAACGCTACTGGGGCAGTACGACGCCATTCCTTTTCGCACTTACCAGCTGACCGTTTACCTCTGTATGGACGGCTTTCCGGCTGTTACCAGTTAGCTCACCATGTACGTCGGTGGACTTGAAACACAGTTGACCACGACGACGGGGTTTGAGTCTGGTAAAGAACGGTTCCAGAAAGCAGGTAAGAAAAAAACAGAACCTAAAAATTAAAATAAAGTAAATAACAGGGTGAGACTGTGGTAAAACATGGGGAAAAAAAACAAAATTTGACAGTTGGATTTAGAGAAGTGGGTGGGTGGGTCAATCTGTGCTTTTTAGAACCCTATTGGTTGGGCTTAGGGAAGGGTGGGTCAGTCGATCGGTCAAGTCAGTCAGTCAGTCAGTCATTCAAACAGTCAGTCAACAGCTGCTTCTGGTGGATTTACAAGAGAACAGCAAGCACAAATGGCCCTTGCGAGGAAAATTTGAGATCTCAAAAAGCGTACACAGCGGCCTCTCATGGACTCGTGAAAACAAAAACTGCAACAAAAAAACAAAAAACATAGCTCCTGAGACGTATTTGACGGTCTCCAGAAGGCTAGAGGTAAGTTTTCAGAATGAGTCTGGGTTGAAAGTGACACTGTATGAAAGCATGAGACTGACTGTGATATAAACAAAGCAAGGTAAAGCGATTGTGTTTTCTTCTTAATGCATTTTTATGAAATGAGAGAAGATCTGTTACTAATAATACTGAATTCCTTATTAATGATGTTTAAGAGCTGCTTGATATCCTGCTTCTCATTAACGCACCTGGAGAAATGCAGCATGGGACAAAGAAGATTACAATCACCACTTCCCTCTGTCTGTTTTCCTTTTTTCCCCCTGATTAAAATCCAAGTCACTATCTTGTGGAAGTGATTAATTGCTATGGCAAGTTTGGCAGGTGCAGAAACACTGCTGCAGATGTTTTGCTGGTAAGCACATCAAAATGATTCAGAAACTGCGTACATAGAAACCTGGGGGAAAAAACACAGAATGTGAGTAATTCAGTCTTCCTTGAGACTGTAATTTGAATTTAATCAACATGTAAACGGTGCCAATTTGTCTTCAGAAACCTAAATGCCAAGTTAAAGGAACCATTTAGTCCATATCATCCATGCATGTGCACATTGAAATATGTTATCAAAGATGCCAATCCTCATTGATGCTTGTCTGTCTCATAATCAGCCCTAAATATATGCAAATTCAAATTAAAGGAGATTAGATGAAAGGAGTTGAACAATTAAGCATTACCTTACCAATGAATTCAGAAGATGCGGAATATAGTGTACAGCTCATTCAGATTATTGTCCTGTTACATTTATGATTCATTTTGGAAGGCTGATGGCTCTTTCACATAAAAGCAGCACAAACGGTCTGACGAGGAACGGTTCCAGAAAGCGGATAAGAAAAAAACAGAAACCAAAAAAACAAACAAAAAAAAAACAAGTAAATAACAATGTTAGAATGTGGTAAAATCAGAAAATCTAGTAAAAATCAGACAAGAGCTTTTCTTTTTCTGGATTGCTTTTTAAAACTTTCGTTTGAGTTTAGGGAAGTGGGTGGGCTTTTGAAAACACTATTGGTTGGGTTTAAGGAAGAAGGAGGGTGGATCGGTCAATTGGTCAGTCAGTCAGCAGCGGCCTCTAGAGGATTTCCGTGAGAACAGCAGGTGCGAATGACACTCACAGGAGAAATTTGAGATCTCAAAAAGCGTACACAGCGGCCTCAGGTGGGTTCACGAAAACAAAATCTGTGAAAAATAGAGCTCCTGGGACGAATTTTGCACTCTCCAGAAAAGTATATAGCGGTTTGTTTTCAGAATACACTTTATTCCCATTAACTATGATTAACAAAGGATACAAAAAGAGCTGTAATAAAATTGTTTATTGTTTGTTCATGTAAGTAAATACATTAGCTAACAATAACATATACTGTACAACCTTATTGTACAGTGTTCCTGAAGTTTCTAATGGTTGACAAGGCTGCATTGTTAGATTCAATTTCAATAAGAGTAATATTGTGAAACATATTCAATAAATTGTTTTTTCTGGTTGTTCAAACTATTTAAAATGAGTTGAATCAACACAATTCTTGAGTTATTTTATGGGGACAACCTAATAGTTTTATGTTCAATCCACCTAAATTAATTGATATGTGTTGGGACGACATGAAGTTATTGTGTGGAACCATGCATTGTTTTACAGTAAAATAAGAGTTTTCTATTTTAAATATTCAAAAATAGAACTCATTCCTGCAAATCAATGCTGAATGTACAGCAGCAATTACTGCTAGTCATTTGTTTGTGACTACTAAAAAAAAAAAAACTGACTGTTGAATGATAGCGTTGGCTTGTCTAAATAAATGACACAATATTCATTTTGAGTGAACGAACCATAATGGAGTCTAATTTGTCCTTGAGTCAAAATGTCCGTATCCACAAGCCAAATTCGCTGAAAGGAAACACCAAACCCATGCAGAGAAATATAGGTTTTTGAATAGGTCTGCAAGCACGGACATGGAAAATGGAAAATCCCAGGAACCCTGCCGTCTTTGAGTAAGGTTTGCATAGTCTCATATATAAACAGTTTGAACTGTTTCCTGTATTTTTGGCTGGCTTTGAGGGGGGTGGAATGCACAGGCTTGAGAGACGGCTGAGGGGTGAAATAGTGTCTCTCCCAAAAAAAAAAAAAAAAAAAAAAACGCATCTGGACGTTCTTTCCACTGAGAATAAACACCAGTCTGTTGACCATACGACCATAAACAATGAAACGTACAGTCTGTGTAGCCCTTGCTATCACATCTGATGTATATGCATGTCGCATTTGTCCATTACAAATCCAGTAACACACAAATAACCTCCAGCACAGAGTGTTGCTTAAGAATAATGGCTTTTGGACCACTGCGCTATTGTTAAACATGTTACTGCAGATCCAGGACTTAAGATCTATCAGATTTAAGATCTAGCGATATGCAAGGCATATGCACCAATTTATAATCTGTAACACAAGAGCAGGTGCAAGATTGTCATTCTGTATTGCTGGCGGTTCATGAAGCACAATATATGTACATTTATCTACCATATTGATTTTTATTATTGGTGTCATAAGAAATCAGATTTCCTTTGATCTTTTACACAATAAGAAGTGTTTGTGCTTTTATCAACACAGGCTCATTCTAAAAACGTAGTCCTTCGTATGTTTTTGGAGACCGCACATTATGTAGTCAGAGGTACGTATGGCTGTGTTTCATTTTTTAAACGAACATTACAGGGCGGTGTGACGCCATTCCTTTTTGCGCTTACTAGCTGACCACTTGCCTCCGTGTGGACGACTCTCCAGCAGCAATCAGTTTGTCCTATTAGCTCGCAGTGTTCGTCGGCAGACTTGAGGCGCAGAGAGGATTGATCACGATGACGGGGTTCGAGTCTGGTGAAGAGCGGTTCCAAAAAGCCAGATATCAAAAACATAATCCAAAAAATAAAATAAAACAGTAAATAACAGGGTGAGAATGTGGTAAAATCTGAAAACGTAGTAAAAATGAGACGAGGGCTTTTCTTTTTTTTTCTGGATTGCACTTTAAAATTGTTTGTTGGGTTTATGGAAGTGTGTGGGTGGGTGGGTCAATCGATAAATTTTGGTTGGGTTTAGGGAAGGAGGAGGGTGGGTCAGTTGATTGGTCAGTCAGTCAAACAGTCAGCCGACAGCGGCCTCTAATGGGTTTACGCGAGAACAGCAGGAGCGAATGGCACTTGCGAGAGAAATTCGAGGTCTCAAGCGTTCACAGCGGCCTCTCGTGGATTCACGAAAACAAAAAGTGCAAAATTACGCATCTCCCAGGACGTATTTCAGCCGTACATGGGACTGCGTTTTCAGAATGAGCCTGGGTTGGCTTTTATAACATCCTGCAAGTTTAAGAACTTAAAACATTTTTATTGGTATTGCCTTTAATATTAAAGATGGGTAACACTTTATTTTAAGGTGTATTATTTACAAATTTTCTATCTATGTACTTGTACTTATGTAACAATTACTATTAATTACGCATAATTACACACACAAAAAAAAAACTGTTGCTGCTTGTTCAAACTACTTAAAATAAACTGAAACAACACAATTCACAAAGTTTGTTTAGGGACAGCTTAATTGTTTTATGCTACTCCAGTTTGTAAAAACAAAACTATTAAGTTAATTTAATTGATTTATGTTGGAACAACATGAAGGACTTGTGAGGAACCCAGCATTTTTACAGTGCACATTCAACTAATCCAAAACTCAGATTCTGACCCTAACTATGTAGCAAGTGCATTTAATTAAGTATTATTATATTAAGTATAATGTATTTAGTTATTACTGAATAATTACATTAAGTTGTATTAGCTTTAGTTGCATTATGGTCCATTACTGTTGTTGTAGACGTGGTGTAACATTTAGAACGACTGTTTCAGTTTCTTTGCTTCATTTTACACCAGTTCATTTTTAAATAAGACGCAGGTTGATGCAGGCTTTTCAGATGATGCAGTGCTGGCTATATATGTCAGTAATGTGTGCGTAGAAATATTTATATCATGCTTTATTTGTAACATATTGTTTAACGTGCACTTACTGTAATATGTACATGTAACAAACTGAGCCGTATGATCTTTGATTTTAGCCTGATCTCATGAGGAAATGTAACTATTATACATTTTGTCAGTTTAATGGCTTATTTGTACGATTTAAAAAAAAGAGGCGTAGCACTTAACCCCACCCCTAAACCCAACCATCATTGGTGGATGAGCAAATTGTACTAAATTAGTACAAATAATATTGTACGAATTCATATGAATTAGCCTAAATCAAAAACCGCTGAATCAAAAATCTATGAATTGCCGTGAGACAGCATTGGAATACAGAACGTCTATATTAAAATTACAAATAGAAAAAAGCCTTGTATTTATAAATTACGGTGGTTTTAGATAAACAATTTGAGAGAATTATAGGTGGACCTCATAGAATGTAAATAAACGTTAAAAAAATTATAAATAAATAAATGAATCTTGAAAATTTTTTGAATGCATAAATCTTTTAAGTTCATGAACCTTTTAAGCCTGGTTAGCATGTTTTAATGAATGCTGAACTATATCCATGGTACCACAACCTGAGCAAAGAAACAAGCAAACAAATAAATAACTAAAATCCCTCAACAGATAAACACTTTGAGGTTAATATTTCTTTTGGATAAATGTATGCTTTCATTCAGTAACATGTTAAACAAATGTTTTGTTAAACAAAATATTAGTCATTGTCACAAAAAAACAACAACAATCTATTTTAAATAAAAGGTATTCTAATGTTTTCTGTTTATCAAACAGTCCTCAAAAAGATTTAACAGTTTCTATGAAAATATTAGCATAACATATCCTCTCGTGGAATGTGCCATTTTTAGACTAGACAGTCAGACCAAAAAAAATTGTACTCTCCCCACTTGTTTGAACCCCTTCACCCCGATTTCTACTGAACATGCATGATTCCTGGATGTACTGTGTTTTTTGTGGGATATTTATTTAATAAAAGTGATGACTCATTATATAAATATCCCCACCAAAGTGTATATCCATAAATCGACACAGTGCCCAAGTGAATTTTAAAGCACTTTTCAATGCTTTGAGAAGTTCCTGAAATGGGAGACGATTTTAGTTTTGAAAAAAATGCCAAATGTCTATAACTCTAAATTATGTAGTACATAATTTATTTATTTTTTTATGACGATTAATTGTTTTATTTTTACATTTAAAATAAAAGCATATTGATGGCACATTTAAATTTACCATGTTTATGTTTGGAAAATGCATATTTCAATCATTTCAGTTCAAGCCCTCAGTGAAACAATGTTACTTCATAAAATAAAAGAGTGATGTATACATCAATCTCATATTCGGTACATTTCTTTTATTTTTCTAATGTTTACAGGATGTTGCTATGTGAATGCTTGTTTGGTGCTTTCTAGGGTGTTGCTTCTTTCATTGCACTCTATGAGTTTTTTCGTTTATCTTATCAGCTGTCTAGTGAAAATTGTTTGATACTTTAGAAAAGTAACAGTACACCTCTTCTTGACAAGCTGCGTGATACGAACTGTTATTCACGAACCTACTGTAGCTTATGAAGTGAATTTAGAAGATTTGGTTTTGAAGGTCTCCTACAATATGTGTACATCCACCCAAGCTAAGATATGTAAATCATAAATAAATATAAAATTTTTCTCTTAATATATTGTACATTGCAGCAGCATGTACATGGTCTCTTTAAGCATCTACTTTCTGAGGCATACTCTGGTAAAACGGCCAAATCTGTTGTGATTTGTCTAATGAAACCAAACACTCATTACCATATGCAAATTTTAGCTACACTCTTCAGCACTTGTAAACACAGCAGTTGCAATAGAATCATTTTTACCAGATCAGGTTGTCATCTTTCAGAAAGGTTTTCGGCTCCCACTTTTTATACTAGGTCTTTAACTGATATGTAGTTACACTGATATTATAAAAATGCACATTCTCACATTGTACTAATTGAATAAATACCTGCATGTGATTACATATGCAATTAATTTCTGTATTTATATTTTTAATTACACTGTTGACCATCCCTTGCACCTTAACCTACCCTGCATTCCAAACCAAAATGGCCGGTTCATGTGCCGCTTTGGCATGTAGGTGTTGAACTGGCATGATTAAACTTAAAAATACAATTTTAGGTTAATTATACGTGTACTTTTCAAAAATGTAAATGTTTGTTTATTTTCCCCCTCCCATAATGAAATGTTCGCCCCAGACTAGCAGGCAAAGTGATGTGCAAACACGGACATTTGTGTGTTAATGAGATGCCACAAAATTACCACAAATGTTTGTTTCAATAAACACTATTTTAGTTCCTTTTCACACCAATAATATTAACATATTATCAACAATTAAAGGATTATGCAGTTCTTTTCACAACACCCAATAAATACCACAAAACAGCTTAGTGGTGTTTATGATTTTTACTCAAATATGTTTGCCTTTTTTTTAATCTATCTCCATATGGACAACTTTTCCAGCGTGGTCAGTTTGCACTAGGGCAGTAGGATTCGGGTTGAAGCATTGTTGCACAAAAGATGTAAATGCAATGTAATATCAAGGTAAATGGAATATTATGTGTGTTTATAATGTGCATTAATTGTGTATGGAGACATCATCATGAGGAGGGGAGGGTGGCCTAACCACACCACCACCATTGTGCAGCATCCGCTTGGATGATACGACGGCAGCCACAGGACAGCGGTGCCAGTGCGCTAACCATACACCAGCTTTTGGTGGAGGAGAGACAGTGATAGAGTCAATTCAGTGGATGGGGATGATTGAGAGGCCATGATTGGTAAGGGCTCATGGAGGGAATTTGGGCAGAACATTGCAGTTACACCCCTACTCTTTACGAGACGTTTCATGCAATTTTTAATGTCCACAGAGAATCAGGACCTCAGTTTAACATCTCATCCGAAAGACATCGCTCACTGCATAGTGTCTCCATCACTACACTGGGGCATTAGGACTCGCACACACAGCAGGTTGAGCACCCTCTGCTTGCATCACTAACATAACAGCAACCTAGTTTTCCCATGTGGTCTCACATCCAGGTATTGACCAGGCTCAGCCCTGCTTAGCTTCAGTGAGCAACCTGTCTTGGGCTGCAGGGTGATATGGCTGTAAACCTACTGTATATGGCCATACCTGTCAACATTGGGATGTGAAAATAAGGGATCACCCCCCCACCCCCCAAAAAATAAAAGATTTTAAAAATCCACTTATTAAATATGTCCTTCTGGAGCTGTTTCAAAGTAAATAAACAGTTAAACAGTCAGTAATATTTTTTTCTAGTATTATTTACAAAAGAAAATTTAATAGTATATGTTAGCAAACAGTTTAGCTTATTAAAATTAGCTGTTATAAAGAAATAGGATCAAGTTATCAAATCTTATTCATCTTTTCCTCACTGTATAACTTACACATTATGAATAAAGAGCAGCAAATGAATCTCATTTATTTCGATTTTTTGTTTGATTACATTAAATAACAGAGGTGTCACTGTTATAAATAAAAGAAGTTTACATATATAGTTATAATGAAAGCATTCCATTGCTTTTCTAAAGTTTTATGCTCATTTAGGAAAAAATTATTTGTGTTTGAAAAAAAAACTCATCAAGATCAACATCTTTAGATGTTATTATTATTAAATATGTGTATATATCTGTTCAAACACAAGCACTTTTGCTCTGCTTCTAATCGAGTGTACAGAATCCGTTTGAGAAACAGCATCTGCTTATCACTACAGACGCGTCAGCTGAAAGTTACGCACCACTTTATGGCTGTTTTAAGGATTGTATAGGAGGAGCGACGGCACCTGTAATGAAAAGGAAAGGGAATCCCGCCGCTTTTATGTTTATTTCAGAGTGTTTCATGCCTAAATAAAACGAAGGCACAGACAGATTCCAACAAATTTAAGAGCAAGGGTGGCCCCTGGTGGTTCGGCGCTATGGGTTGCGGATAGGGAAGATGAGCTCTTTAATGTTTATTGACACCTGTCGGAGAACGACTGAAAATACGGGAGAAATACGGGAAAATACATTTACGGGATGATAGTGGGATAGAACTGTAAAATACGGGAGAATCCCGGGAAAAACGGAAGGGTTGACAGGTATGTATATGGCTATGATGGTACTGGTTTATGTCATTAGCAAGGTGATCTGCGCAACAAGCCCCTCCACATGGAGGTGCACAAAAAAAGATGTGTACTGACACATATAACAACAACTAGCATATAACAAAAGTATGGTATTTCAGAATCAAAAATGCAGAGCTCTCTCTAGAGGATTTGTTATCTGAAGTGTACAAAGAAACGTTCCAGGAGCAACGTATTTTACATGTATTTTCAATTAGAAATGGATGCTAGAAATGATACTGCTCTTGTCGATAGTTCCTCCGCTGTCTCCTAAAAACTACACTTACCATTTACATACATTTTTGAAACTTTGCAGACCATTTACATTCACATCCAGCAATATTAATCCCTACAGAAATGTTAATATCAAAAAAAAAAGCATTATGGAGCTCTTTTGCCACCGTGTTGCAAGTGAGTGTTTTGAGATGTTTCCACACCACTGCACCATGACCCTGCACCCAATTCAGATCAAAGTGTCATTTTAGATTTGTTATCAAGCCCTCAACACACAATCAAAAATAATCTGAGCTTTCCACGTATGGCTATTTCACCAGAATTCCATGGCTTCTTTGAAAAGATTTAAGTTTAACAGGAGTGTTCACTGCACGCTGTGTACTCAGCAAACAAAATGTCCCACCACACCAACACAGACTCAGTTACAGTGTGTTTTGGAGCTGGACACTCAGTGACGGTCCACACAAAAACATATTGAATGAATACTCCCACGCCGCTCGACTGGAGCCCGAAAATGTGTTGAGTGGGCGGAGCTGACATTGTTTGCTAGTCAAGTTTGTCTTATCTTGAGTCCATAGAATTACACGTCCGTCTGTGTCAAGCTGTGTTTAGGAGGACATGTAATCCACGTCAAAACCTCAGGCTTATTTTTTTTTCCCCACAGCAGACAAGAAAGGCTTTGAGGGGAATTTATAAAATAGCACATTAAATGTCAAATAAGCGGATGAGAAGTGATGCAATGCGGTGGATAAAAACACACCACATGTTTTTAAAGAGCATCGCATAAATCACCGCTGCGTTTGTTACATAACAATAGCATAAAGCCCAATTGCAAATAGTAAAACGTGTTTTTATCCCACGCTCCATTGATTTTGTGCACACTCCAAACCGAGGACGTTGTTAAACGGGGGACGTGCGGTTCTTCCAAGTGTCAAGTCTTGGATGGAGCAGATTAGTTAGCTACTATATGAACTCTGGGGAGACGCTTCAACAGGATACCATTAACTGTTACGAGCCTTACATAACTTTGCATAACTTACAAAATCATTTTGGCAGAGAAAGGGAAAAGCGCACCATAGCAAAACAAAGAAAGACCGTAACCTTACATAATAATAAGAAACAGCTCAGGAAAACAAGCGCCACTGAAGAAAAGTGATCCCAGCACTTACGAAACATTTGACTTTTCCCTTTATTTTTTTAGCAGCATGGATTTGACAGAGGTCTATCTCCACACTCCCCCTAGATTTCCAAGAAATTATTGATCGTTCATTTTAATCTCTCAGTAATCAAGATGATCCTCCACCTCGATTACAGCCCATGAACCCATGAACTAGCGTGTTATAGTAATGACCTGGCACCGCCACCTGAATGAGAACAATGTCTCCCCTTTGCCTCCAGACAGTCTTCAGATCTTCCAGACGGTCTGCACTCGTGCCAGCTTTATGGATTATCTATCAATAGCTATATAACCCCGTCCTCTCATTACCATTCACTCACCGATGGGAAAAACATACAACTAGTGCTTGAATCGCAGTCGTTTTCTATAAAAGCTTTCATTAACACCCAAATACATTGATTCTGCACAAAAGACTTTGTTTGTGTGGTTACAATGAAGGGAACGTTCTGTCCTGAGCGACCCGCTATAGAACACCATGTTTAAAAGTTTGGAGGGTAGTGAATTGTGTTCTCAAATCTTGTGTCCTTTTTCACCCATTTAATCCAGACTGAAAAGAATTTCACATGAAGTGCTGGTCAGTGGAGCAGTGAGTGCTGCATTGTTCCCGTCTGAGAACTCATGCATGACGGAGGTGATGTTTTAATAAGAGTGGCAGAAGATACTAATTTATCACAGCAATTTGATGTTTGTAAATACATGTGGATGCTACTGTAAAGCCGTATGGATAGTTTATTTACAAACAGTTCTACTTTTTTTTTTTTAGAATAGGCAAATAGGCAAAACATAAGCTCATTCTGAAAACGTATAGTCCTAAAATATATACGTTTTTGGAGACCGCAAATTAAGTAGCTAGAGGTAGGCAGGGCTACATTTCAATTTTTAAATGAACACTTCAGGGCGATATGACGCCTTTCTTTTCGCACTTACCAGCTGACCGCTTACCTCCGCATGAACAGTTTCCCGCTGTAACCAGTTTGTCCCGTTAGCCCGCCATGTACGTTGACAGACTTGAGACACAGAGAGGAGTTGACCACGACAACAGGGCCCTATGCATGCCCCTGTATACATTTGTGGAGAGCGCAAAATAGTGTACGTCCCAGGAGGTACTTTTTTTCTGCAAATCCTGCTGAACGAATAACTTGCTGAACGAATAACTGGCACTACCCTTCCTACACTTCAAGAACTGTACTCTTCCACAGTAAGTAAAAGGGCTCGCAAAATCACCCTGGACGCCTCGCACCCAGCACACTTCCTGTTCGAACTGTTACCGTCTGGCCGGCGCTACAGAGCACCGAGCACGAAAACAGCCAGACACAGGAAAAGTTTCTTTCTTCAGGCCATCTACCTCATGAACAGTTAATATTTTTCCTACTGTGCAATAAACGTGCAATACCTTCTCATACGCACTTGTACACAGCACCTTATAACAATATACAATGCAATACTTCTTACACATCTGTACACAGCACCTTATAACAATATACAATGCAATACTTCTCCTTACGCATTTGTACACAGCACCTTATAACCTGTATATTTATAACAAATCTGTACATACATTTCAACATCCAGATCGTTGGACTGTCTGCATCTCTGTTTAATGTCTATCGTCTTCTTTTTTATATTTATTCTGTGTTGTCACTTGTCACTTTATGTACACTGGAAGCTTCTGTAGCCAAAGCAAATTCCTTGTGTGTGTGAAGCACACTTGGCAATAAAACTGTTTCTGATTCTGATTCTGATCCACCAGAGGCCGCCATGTACGCCTTTTAATATCTTAAATTTCTCTTGCGAGTGCCATTTGTGCCTGCTGTTCTGCTGTAAATCCACCAGAGGCCGCTGTCAACTGACTGACTGACTGATTGACTGACCAACCGACCGATCCCCCCAGCCACCATCTAGCCAATCTAAACCCAACTAAGAGTGTTTTCAAAAGCACAGATTAACCTTATCACCCCCTTCACTAAACCCAACTGACAGGGTTTCAAAAGCAAACCAGAAAAAGAAAAGCCTTGCGGCCGCCTGATTTTTAGCACGTTTTCAGATCTTACTACGTTCTCACCCTGTTATTTACTTGTTTATTTAAATTTTTGTCTTTTGGTTTTGTTTTACATGCTTTCTCGAACTGTTCTTCACCCGACTTAAGTCCCGTCACCCCAATCAACTCCTCTTTGCATTTCAAGTCCACCGACATATACGATGAGTCACTAGGAAAACTGGTGACAGCGGAAAAGCCATCCAGCTGTTAGCACGAAAGGAGGCGTCATACCGCTCCATAGCGCTCATTTTAAAGAAGAAATGCAGCCATACGTAGCTCTGGCTACATAATTTGTGCTCTCCAGAAATGTACACGAGGGCACATTTTCACAATGAGCCTGTGTTGCATATGGACTTAGAAAAAAAAAGAAGCTTTTAATTTTCTGGCAGTACATGAAAATTCTAACTTTTAATAGGAAAATTATCAAAAATCTTTTTTTAAATATAAAAAAAATATTAATGGTCTATTCTAATCCGATTCAATGATCCATGCTAAGCTAAAAGTGGTCCTGCAACACCCGGAGATCAACTGAATGGATTCAGACAAGGTAAAACATGTTTAAAACTATGGGAGTTGTAAAATGAAAAAAAAAGAAAAAAAAAAGATGGATTGCTCCTTTAAACTGCATTCTGATTCTTATATTAAAGAGCTGTTATATGCTATTTTTTAGCCTAAATAGTGCAGATATTGTGAAAATTCCAAAAATAAAAAAGTTCACTTTAAAATTTATGGATGATACCCTTATGTAAAGGGTGCAAATATGGCAGTCGAAGTGTGAGATGTTGGACATTTCATGCACTCAAGTGTCACAGCTTTAATTACACAGTGAGGAGGACAGGGCTTTTAGACTTTAATGAGAAAATAGCTTAATGACGTTCATGCGCTAGACGGTTGAGTTCAGACTTCTCTAGGAGACGTCACACTAGCATAAAATTTAAAACTACACACATAAATGTTATAGAAAATAAATGTTTCACTTATAAATTCCTAGTAACAGCTTGTACCAGCATTAATAAATATTGTCAGGATTAACTGAAGACATGCAATAAAACGTTGGCTAAGGTGATTTAACTTGTGATCATTGGTGTAATCTGTGTCATTATTTATTGCCTAAAAAAAAAGCATGTTCAAACACACTTTGCATCACTCTTTGAGTTGTAGCTCGATTATACATATTCTATTTTTACCATCTCTGGTTGTTTGTGCAGGTTTATATGTTGCTTTAGGCAGATGAAAATTTGCTAAATATTCCACACTGGTATCAAACTTTTTTCACTAATTCATTCATTCATTCTCTTTTCGGCTTAGTCCCTTTATTAATCAGGGATCGCCAAAGTGGAATGAACCGCCAACTTATCCAGCATATGTTTTATGCAGCGGATGCCCTTCCAGCTTCAACTCAACAATAGGAAACACCCATACACACTCATTCACACACATACATTATGGCCAATTTAGCTTATTCGATTAACCTATACTGCATGCCTTTGGACTGTGGGGGAAACCGGAGCACCCGGAGAAAACCCACGCAAACATGGGGAGAACATACAAACTTCACACTGTAATGCCAACTGACCCAGCCGGGGCTCGAACCAGCGACCTGCTTGCTGTGAGGTGATCATGCTACCCACTGTGTCATCATGATGCCTTGCACTATTCCACATTTATTACATTTGGCCCTAAATTTTAAATACAAAGAATTTGTTTTGTAAATGTAATATAATAATTACAACTTATTTATATAAACAAAATATAATATCTTTTTAACAATTAAATATTATAATAACTTATTAACAAATAATTTTACAGTATAGTTGTGTGCTACTGTTCACAAACTATACAAGTCATCCAAAAGGGTTAAAGGGGTAGTTCACTTAAAAATAAATTACGAAAATTCTATCATTCACTCAACCTTCACTTGTTCGAAACTTATTTGAGCTTCTTTCTTCTGTTCAACACAAAAGAAAATGCTAATTTTCCCTACTATGGAAGTTGATGGGTCCAGCAACCCTAACCCTTCTTCAAATTATCTACTTTTATGTTTAACAGAAGAATGAAACTCAAAGGTTTAAAGCCACATGAGGGAAAAAATAAACGATGAGGAAAACTTATTTTTTGGGCGAACTGTCCGTTTATTAAAGGTTTTTATCTTACAATGTTAAAATCCCATTGTCTATTTTATCTGCTGTACTCTCATGCTGGGATAAAGGAAGCAACACAATCAAGAATCTCTACAAGCGCAGGTCATTGAGGGCATTGAAAGTATCCTCCAGACACGGCATGACTTACGAAGGGTGAGTAAGTTCAGACCTACGTAACACATATGGCCCAAATAAGTTCCATGAACGAGTTTGGCACCATACCATACCTCAACCCATCCGTTTGTCCATTCACCCTCAGATCTCACCCAAGCAGGAAACAGTATGTGTTTTAAATAAAACAGCATTATTCCTACCCAAAACCAGTTATGTGCAAACAGACAATTTGGTTGCTCAACTCAATCACACAGACAACAGAAACAAAACGCACGAACATCATTACATTAAACATGTTATTTTTCAGGAAATAGAACAAACACTATACTAAGCTTGGTCATACTTTATTTTAAAGAGCCCATATGGTGGGTTGAGAACGGTTAAATTTCACTTTTTGAAGTCCCAAACAACAGGATGATATGTATGCAAGGTTAAAAAACACTTTCGATGTCTTATAATATCTATTTATTTTTACCTCATTTTCCCACCGACTCCCATATGAATCGTCTGAGCGAGTCTTTTTCCCCAAGCACCTCCTTTCCGTGACGCTACCACGTCACGTCACCACGTCACGTCTGTGTCAACAGCCCAATGCCAGAAAAAATTGAAAACAAATCACTGCAGTTGTACAACAGCGTATTGCTATATTATTCATCATAACAACAAATATTCAGTAATAATTAACATTTCATGGACTATTGTAAGCCAACAAATAGTTTCATTCGGCAGTAAGCTAAATGGCTACCGCTACATGCTGCACGGAGCAAATACAATACAGACAACTACATACATATTTACCTTGTTACAGTCAACACGACTGGAAGAACACGCAGGTCCAAATAAACTGGGTATTGATCCATCCTTTAACAACAACCGTGCAACAAATCCCGCGTCGTAAGCTGGTAGATTTGTGTAGCTCTCTTCAGAGAGATGACGTGAATACAGCACCGTGTTGGGGATGTAATTCTCAGGTATTTTACGAAAAAACCTCAACCACTCCAGGTAGGTAAAAGAGATTTCCAGGTAGGGAAAATAACACAGCTTTTCTCTCGCTCTTCAGAGCACAGCGTCTACGGGACATGATTTAACCGGAATGCCGATTAGTTCAGCAGTCGTGTTTTCCGGATCAATAACTCATGACCGAAACATTGTTCCTACACAAATAGCACCTCTTTTCAACCGTCGCAATGTATACAATCACCTACAACCTTATTTTCCTAAAAATGAGCTTTGCCTACGTGCTGGACGCATTATATTAAACTGTGCGCAGTACTAAACCAATACTACCAAAGCTGTCAATAACTTCTCTCTAAATTTTTATACTGCCATCAAACAGTATAAAGATTTACTTAGATATTACTCAGATCACACGTCACTGCTGTCCCGCTGGTTATGCTACAACACTTACTGCAATACAGTGCTTGTTGTCTTCCACTTTTCCTTCCTGTCTGTGGGCGGGGCAGGGCCGGGCAGTTCTATTTTCCCGGGTCTGCACGCGCAACTATTATGTTTCGCGTTGACGTCAAGCCGAAATGGCTAAAGACTCGTTCTAATAACGATTCATTTAAACAACAATGAGTCGACTCTTTTATATATGAATCAACCGTTTTAAACACTTTGCACTTTCAGATTTAAGCCTTAGCTGGACATTTCACTTTACTTAGAGATGTGAAACACACTGCATGGAAGGTCATTTTCAAAAATCCATAATATGGGCTCTTTAATGTACAATTTACAAACCATTACCTGAGACTTTCAGCTCAATAAACTACTAATTAGCAGCTTATTAATAGTTAGTAAGGTAGTAGTTGGGTCAAGGAATTGGGTGGGAATAGGGATGTACAATAAAATCATACTTTAGTGCTAATAAAGTGTCAATATCTTAATTGCATGCAGCAGATAATATGCCAGTTGTAAATAGTGTGAATTATTACCCTGAGATCTTACCCTAAACTTCAGTAATGTGACCATTTAAGCCTTTAGAATTGCCTGCAAAGCAGGGTTTACATTCAGATGGAGATCTTGTATCTCAATGGAACTATCCTGGTAAAATAAAGAATAATTAAAATATTAAAAGGCCCTGACACACTAAGCTAGCGGTCAGCATTTGGCTGTCTTTGAGCTTCAGCAATACTAATTTATTTATTTATTTATTTTCCCTGTGTGTTTGTTTGCATTGTTGGCACAAGTTGACCCTGTTGGGGGATTTTGGTCGATTGAGCATGTTAAAATGGCATCTGTCTGCACTTATGAAGCAATCTGATTCATCTATTCAGCTTAGTGATCAGATGAAAACATAAAATAGATGTTATACTTGTAAAATAATACCTATTTATTTACACAGATCTGCTAAAAGTGCTGTATTAAGCATGCAATACCAATAGCTGGTGATGACATAAAAGAAACACCACACCTCTGCACTTCCACAGTCATGTGTTCTATATTTCCTCTTAGAACAATTTTTTTTTCAAGACATGAAATATGTGAATTGCAAACTCTTATTTGGTTACATTTCTCCAAATTAGTAATTATAAATGTGCCCAAATTAATCTCTACAGAATACCAATCAATGTTTTCACTAAGAATGACGAACAACAAGAAATTCTTATATCTAAATCATAACTATTTAACATTAAAGTGGCTAATGCTTGTGATACAAACGTCACTCACTAACTTTCCTTCTTTTTAATTTTTAGCCACAGTGGAATGAACTGACAATTACTCTGGTATATGTTTTACACAGCGCTCTTCCAACTGCAACCCAGTACTGAGATTACAACCCCTTAGTGCTGGAAAACACCCATCCACTGTCTTATTCACACACTGGCCAATTTACTTCATCTAGTTCACCTATACTCCACGTCTGGAGACTGTGGGGGAAAGTGGTGCACCACAAAAAAAGAACGCCACTCATTACATGCAAGCTCCACGCAAAAATGCCTCCTGGTCCAGTCAGGACTTGAACAGTGACCTTCTTGCTGTGAGGAAACGATTTAGCCACCGTGCCGTCCCTCGAATGTCATTCTTACATTTTAATATGATCTGGCCATAATGTGTACGTTTAGGGGTAGGGTTTGAAAAGTAGTCACATTTCCCCATGAAATTTGGGTCAGTTTCCAAATACTATGACTGTTTGTGCTTTTACAAAATGACATTTTCACCAAATAATGTTTTTTTTTTTTTTTTGTAGTTAATCCCTTTTCAAATGTTTGTATTTCAACTTTGAAAATGCTTGTTAGTGGCCCACTTCATTTTTATTGGATTATTTTCATGTTGTGCATTCTCCAAAATAAAAGTAGAGGAATTATGTACTTTAAGGTACCAATATGGATAAACATTATTTTTGAAAAGTACCGGTCATAATTATTCATTCATTTATTTTCTTTCGGCTTAGTACCCTTATTCATCAGGGCCACAGCGGAATGAACCACCAACTTATCCCGCATATGTTTTACACAGCATATGCTCTTCGAGCAGCAACCCAGTACACTCTCAGAAATACAGGTACGTGAGCTGTCACTGTGGTGGTACCTTTTCAAAAGGTACAAATTTGTACCTAAAGGTCCATTTTAATACCTCAAGGGTAGATATGGGTACCTAAAAAGTACAAAAGTTTTCCTCCTAAAATTTGAAGGTACTAATATATAAGTTTTAGGTACAAATATGGACCCTCTAAGTACAAATGTCTACCTTTTGAAAAGGTACCACCCCAGTGACAGCTTACGTGCCTTTATTTCTTAGAGTGTACGGGGAAACATCCATGCACACACATTCACACAAATACACTACAACCAATTTAGTTTATTCAATTCATCTATACCGCATGTGTTTGGACTGTGGGGGGAAATCGAGCATCCGGAGGAAACCTCCTCGAATACAGGGAGGACATGCAAACAGAAATGCCAACTGACCCAGCTGGGACTTGAACCAGCCACCTTCTTGCTGTGAGGCAACAGTGCTAACCACTGAGCTGCCGTGTCACGCCTGTCACAATTATTGTATCTTTATTTTTGGGAGCTCATCTTCTACTTTTTTGTTTTTGACAGTTAGATATTGTATTAATTCTATGCTCTGCTTTTCAGTCTGTAACACTGCATGTGTATGAACCTAAAGCCTCAACTGGAACAAGAGGAAATCTGTGTGGCTGTGTGTAACGAAGCACAACTTGTTTGTCAATTACTGTTGTAGACACACATCAAATGGCACTCTGACTAACGAACAGGCTGACAGACCACTGTGTTGCCCACCGACTGGCATATCTGACACTTGAAGGTCACAGGTTCATTTTTCCACAAACGAAATGAACAAAAAGGAGAAGATCAGAGACTGTCGATCATTGAGTGAAGCTCTTGTTTATATCTGAACAAAGCTGACAGTGGAGCATCACTCCAAACTTGAACCCTGGTCAGCCCGGCCATAAATAGCAGTTTGTGTGATAAGACAGGCCGAATGTCTGGCTGGATTTTATATTAACTGGTTTAATGTCTCATCCCTATAGAGCTGGGTAAAAGGATCTGTGTGGGTCAGAAGCAAAATATTTTCTCAGGTGACAAAACAACAAGCAATTTTTGGTACAATAGCTATTAAAATTAGCAGTAATTCCAATACTCAAATAAGGAGCTGAAATAAAAAGAAAATGTAACAAAAATGAAGAATGAATGAATAAATAAATGTGTATTTTATTACAACATTGTATTAATACATTGTAGTAAAGTCAATGTTGTAAAATGTGAAAATACACAGGATATCACACAAAAGCCTGGGGTCAATGAGATTTCTGTTTTTGAAAGCAGTATCTTATGCTCACGACTGCGTTTATTTGATAAAAATTACAATACAGTAGTATTATGAAAACTGAAAACTGTAAAAAAAAAATAATAATAATAATATAAGTAGTAAATGTTATACATACAGTAAGTAAAAATACACTTTACAGCTACAATACAAAAAGGGTTTTTATGTGCTGAAAAATACAACTTGGGCATTTCATTTGTTCATTTTCCTTTGGCTTAGTCTCTATTTTCAATTCAAATCAATTGAATTCACCTTTATTTGTATAGCGCTTTTACAATGTAGATTGTGTCAAAGCAGCTTCACATAGAAGGTTATAGTAAGCTGAAAGTGTCAGTCCAGTTATTAGTGTTGGAGTTCAGTTCAGTGTTGTGTAATATTCACTACTTAGAGTTCAAACACAGAAGAGTAATCCATCGATGCGCAGCTCTAGCTGCAGTCTAGTCGCCGGAGGCTGGAGGACTCGAGGCTCGTCTGTCCTTGGAGGGTCACAGGAATCTGTCTCTTGCTTGCTACTCCGCCAAGCAGCTGCTCAGGATACAGCCTGGTCCAGGATTATGGGGTCACTTACACGCACGTAAGCACGGACGCACGCACACACACTACGGCCAATTTAGTTTAGTCAATTCAGCTATAGCACGTTTTCGGAATGTGGAGGAAACCGAAGCACCCAGAGGAAACCCTCGCCAGCACAGGGAGAACATGCAAACTCTACACAGAAACAGCAACTGGCCCAGCAAGGACTCAAACTAGCAACCTTCTTGCTGTGAGGTGACAGTCCTAATTTGGACATTTAGACATTTAAAATGTATGTAATACGTTGCAATTATTATAACCGGGTGCTCCGGTTTCCCCCACAGTCCAAAGACATGTGGTATAGGTGAATTGGGTAGGCTAAATTGTCCGTAGTGTATGATTGTAAATGAGAGTGTACGGATGTTTCCCAGAGATGGGTTGCAGCTGGAAGGGCACCCGCTGCGTAAAACGTGCTGGATAAGTTGGCGGTTCATTCCGCTGTGGCGACCCCAGATTAATAAAGGGACTAAGCTGAAAAGAAAATGAATGAATGAATGAATCATAGTGTACACTATAGTCTTTGGACTTGCTGCATCACAGACATCAATAATTGAACAATTTATAAAAAATTAATCACTTTCTGGCCATTTGTTGAGGCTCCCCATGCAGTCTAATAAAGCATTTGGACCCAGAAGCCGCTTCGCATGACGTCACACTTATCAAGCGGATAGCATTAAATCCGACTTATACCTCTAAACCTAATTTTACAGAGTATGAAGACAAAAATGACAAATGCAATTACATTATTTATTTTTAAAATTGTAAAATTGTCAAAAGCAGTATCATAAGTTCAAAATTATTCTGCTATCAAAATATTATATTGAAATATTGACTGTTTTTTGCTTGAAATGTGATTCGCAGCATGAATCTAACTGCCAAAGTTCTGAGAGTTTAAAATATCAAGGGTTCTCCATTAGTCTCTGAACCGATGAGTAATGATCTCCCCTAGTGGCAAGCCATTGAACAAGTGTTTAAAGTTTTTGCAGTTTAATGATATTTTGAAGGCATTGACATAATTAAAAGCTCAATACAAATATTTCAGCATCTTCCTTCAGTCACTGCGCCCCCCGCTGCTGGAATCAGCTTTCAGAAATGATCAGATGTGCTCCAACATTAAGCACATTCAAATCAAGACTGAAAACACATCTGTTTAGCTGTGCCTTTACTGAATGAGCACTGTGCTACATCCAACAAATCGCACTATTATGTCTTTCTTTTCTTTTTCCTACTTTTAGAACCTGTTTAATAGAACCTGTCTTTAATAATTTTTATTCTTTGCTGTTTTTATTTTCTCTTTTATTCCTGTTTATGTAAAGCACTTTAAATCACCATTATGTGCATAATGTGCTATATAAATAAAATTGTCTTGCTTTCCATATACTTTGTCTGAACCGTGTCTCTTTTATATTTCCATCTCGATTGGCTGTACAGTGAGCTTTCATTTTAGCCCTGAATCTGTGTTGCATTGATTGATTTAGGTTAGTTGGTTTCTTTCTTGTTATTAAAGACCTTTTGAACCTCCCCCTGGCTGTTCTGCATTTTGGATCGTATCTGCTAACCTGAGACAAAGTTTTAGAAACTTTATGCAAACACACTTCCCATTTAATTGCGAAATATCATGAGATTCAGCACTATTGTCAGGAAACGAATGCCGTTACTTCATTAGTTGTGTGTGAAACTCATCATGTTCTCTCCTGCTACAGCTCATCTCGTGCATAAGCTGGCTTTCTGTTTTTCTCATCATGAGATGAACTGGCTGAAAATCTGCTCTGCTGTAAAGAGGAAACAACTGATGCACTGAGGGAGAAAACGTGGCCGGTTCAAGCACAGGTCTCTATAATATCATGTGGAATTTTAGATTCAATTAATTCTATGTTTATTCTCTTACATTTAGGCATGCATTATTTAGCTATTCATTCATTTTACAAGCCATATATTTAGTGTGCACATCAAGGTGTTGTGGGTTTTGAATTATTACAGTTGTGTCAAGTTTTGCTATAGAGTTTTCCCATCATTATGCTACATGAACAAACAGGAAAACTGGGCTCATTGCATCTGACTTTAGACTTTAAATGTTCTGATGGCAACATCTATGAATATCAAAAGAATTTTAATATAAATTTCCATACAATGTGTGATAAGGGACTTTGATTCTAGACATTTATGCACACAATAATTCCCAGAGGCTGTAGGTGAAATCTAATAATGTTGTGAATATCGTTCAGTTTCTTGCACAGATTGGATGTTTAGCATCATAAGACTTTAATGTTTCATCTGATTGCACAAATCCAGTTTGGGTTTTTACTCAGGTAATTTTCCGTTTAGTCTGAGAAAACTCAGTTTTCAAGCTCAAGATGGTGGGTTGTTTTAATTGGCTTTTGTTGCTAACTTGCCCTGGATCAATTTTTATTCTGGGTTCGAGAGCAAACCTAAACTGGACCAATCAGCTGTGAGTAAAGCTGTGACGTGATATATACACAGCAAATTGTGAAGTGTTGAATATCTGGTGTAAGCCCCTGTAGTGTTATAGTGTTAAAATCCAAGTGTACATTTACTGTTTTTAACACTGATGTGGGTTAAATTGTGACTTTAACAGTGTGCATTTCTGGTGTTGCCTTTCCATTTTCTGTGTTAATTCTACATACAGGCTCTTGAGTCAATACGGTCAACACGGTAGTATAAAATAATATACTCTGCTTAAGTGTATATATTTTTAAAGTGTAACTTATACTCTGGGCTGGTGGGACTCGTATATACACCAAAAGAGAGTGTAATTTAAGACCTCTGGAGTTAAATGTACACTGGACAATTTGCCCTGCAGGTGGTAAAATTGTTTATTGTGGTGTGCATTTTTACACTCTAAGTGTAAAAAATTTTACACTGCAGAGGAGTATAAATTCAAGTGGAAAGTGTAACCTGGACACTTGGCCGGTGGGACTTGTATAGACACTGGAAAAGTGTTAAATTCAGCACCTGTGGTGTAAAATGTACACTGGCAAATTTGCTGTGTATGGTATCTGATGCAACAAAGCCACTCCGAGTCTGAAAGCGTCTTTTTTTGCTCCAAATTAAATTATTTTACACCAAGAGTATTTTTGTATCATAAATGGTCTTTGATGATTTATTTGTGTGAATTATAATTATAAATATATCTTTTATGTTTGAATATTATCTATTTAAATTGTTTGCCAATTAACATGAATAATTAATAAATTGCCAATTAACATTAATAATGACTTTACATTTCAAAGCATACATTTAAAGTCATATATATAAATTTTCTTTAATATATAAAGCTTTTAAAATGACTTTTTTTGAGCTGTTGGTGAACTAACATTATTGAAATAATTAGCTTAATTTGCATTTATATAATAATATTGTGCTTCAACTTGCCTTCTCAAACTTTTGCTGCAAAAGTAAGCAGTGTTTATTTTTGCCTTGAAAATGTGTTAAAATTCATTATATTTTTGATAATGATATCTCATAGTCTCGGGCGCCACAGTGATGTAGTGGGTAGCATGTTCGCCCCACTGCAAGAAGGTCGCTGGTTTAAGCCTCAGCTGGGTCAGTTGACATTTCTGTGTGGAGTTTGCATGTTCTCCCTGTGGTCGCGTGGGTTTCCTTCACAAGTCCAAAGATGTGGTATAAGTGAATTGGGTAAGCTAAATTGTCCGTAGTGTATGGATGCTTCCCAGAGATGAATTACAGCTGGAAGGGCATCCGATGCGTAAAACATATGCTGGATAAGTTGGCGGTTCATTCTGCTGTGGCGACCCCAGATTGCTAAAAGGACTAATCCGAAAAATAAAATGAATGAATGAATGTTTTAGTCTGTCGTGTGATTGGCTGCTTGCTGTATGAGTCACATTTCCAACTGTATGCGGTCTGAAGTTATTCACAAACTCTAGGTTATATCCACAGTTAACAGAATGTTTATATGAAGGCTTTTAACCAGGTTGGGTTTGTGCAGTCAGAACTAACTCTGCAACTCAGAGATTGTTCAACTTGATTTGTGCAACAGGCCTCAGGAGCCACAGTTATTATTTTTGATTAGGCCACTGTATATGTTTTTGTTTTTGTTTTTAAACTCTAAAAGTATACCAGTTGCCTTTGACTTGCATTTTATGAAACACTATTCTATGAAGCACCATTTCAACAGCAGCTAAATTTGGTGGCTTTTTCTAAAATGACCCCAAAGTTAGAAAAAAAAAGATAAGTTTCTATTTTTAGTATCTACTTTTTCATAAAGGCTGTTCAAGTTTAAGGCACAATGGTTGTCCATCAGGTCAATTTTGACCCACAAGCTATAAAACCATTTTTTTCAATACAAAAGCTATTGCACACTACAGGTACATTTAGCATTACAAAATACCCTTAACTTTAGTCAAGAATGTGTGTTGTCCACTGATTAAACATTTGAAATACTGTTGACTGATGAGGGAAAACTTAGACATTCGCAGAGCTTGTAATGAAGATGAGGTGGTTTCTTCATGCAAAATAGATTTGAGTATTGAAATTAAATTTATTTTGCTTCATTTGAAATGTTTAATGAAGGTGGGTCATTTTTGACTAGATGGCCATATTGTGTATACACTACTCTAAGACAACAGAAGCCAGGGCTACTGTTTTACCGAAGAGAAAAGCAACCCACATCTTTGAGTAAATTAACTGCAATTTCTTTGGGTGACCTATCCTTTAATATCACATACATCTAAAATCATTGCTCCTCTGCCTGCTGTTACAAGTTGCTCCGGTTTACACAAGGACATGCTGCTTTTATTTATATTGCATAAATGGCTAAGATCTGAAAGCTGTATTATAAGGCATTAAAGAGATTCATAATACGCAATGAAACCACAGGCATTACAAATGGATTAGTTTGCATGCCACCGCATGCAGTAGTGCATAAATCTAAGATGTGTTTAAAATACAGTACTTGCATTGTAAAGAAAAACAGATATTCTCATTTTAAATGGAATATAAATATGTTTTAGGAACTGTGCAATAACAATGGGTGTGTGTCTTTAAATATCTAGCGTGTCGTGAGCTTTGTCGATAAAACGCAAGAAATTTACGAGTTGTTGAAGCTCATAATTCTTGTTCTTAGCTAGTCTTTACTTAAGTCATGTTTTTGCTGATATAAATCTTGTCACCAAACTAAACTACGTAAAGGGGAATTCCACCCAGTTTCAATGTTTTTATTAGTGAGTTCTTTATCCTACAGCTGTTCGTGGGACGTAGGCAAATATGCACCGCTCTGCCAAAAGTAGGAATCAAGAGATTCATCCATAACACCTTTTGGCTGTAATGCTAAAGCCTCCCAGCTTGAGAGAAATGGCTAGTTAGGAGTGCTGGTCTGAGGCCAAACGTGTCTCTGGACTAGACAGCTGTATCAGGCCAAAACTTTAGGACTTTTGGAGTAAATGTGTCTACTTACACTGGAAATGAATGTTTAACTGTCTCTCTAGGGTGATGACAAACCACCAAACATTTTAAAACTAGGTTAATGGCATACTGTTCAAATGAAAGGTTTCTTGGTGAGTCTTTAAAAGCTCAATTTGTCACATAATAGGGTTTCTGGGATCGTTAAAGGGATGGTTCATCTCAAAATAAAATTTCTGTCATCATATATTCACCCTCGTGTTGTTTTAAACCCATTAGAATTCATTTATCTTCTGAACCTAAATGCAGATATTTTTTAATGAATTCTGAGATTTCTGTCCCTCCACTGAAAGCTTATTCACTAAAAATATTGATGCTTCAAGACGTTCATTAAGAGATCAAAAAACTAATAATAAATCCATATGAATTGAAGGGTTTAATCCAAGTCTGAAGAGACATGATTACTTAAATGAGGAACAGATTTATTTTAAGCTTTTATTCACAAACAGCACCAACACGGATTGGTGAACAATTTAGTTTTGGTCACAACATTCTTGATATATAAAGTGATCTCTTTAGAAGACCTGGATTAAAACACTAAATTCATATGGAGTTTTTTATATTTTGACATCTTTATGGACGTTTTAAAGCATCAGGGTTTCGGATGAAAGCACCAGCTGAGCCTCATTGCTGTTTTCTTACAGCTGGGGAAACCTAGTGGTTCTACATGGAAAAATAAAAGTGCTAAAAGCGATTTGTGTGAGTGTGTATGTCTGTGTGCGTGCATGTGTGCATTATGCAAAGAAGAACCACAGGGTAAAAACCATAAGAACCACTTATTTATGTTTTTGAATTGTATTCTGAGACTTTGAACTCTGCTCCAAAAATGTTTAGGATTGAAGAAAGAAAACATATAAATGAACTCAAACATCTGTGAGTTGCAACATACTGTACGCTCACCGGCCACTTTATTAGGTATACCTGTCCAACTGCTCGTTAATGCAAATTCCTAACCAGCCAATCACATGGCAGCAACTCAATACATTTAGGAATGCAGACATGGGCTGCATACGAAACCACACACGTCCATACTATACAGTACACTAAAAATAGTATGCGAGTAGTATGTCTGAATTCATAGAATTCGAAAATCAGAATGCGAGAAGTACCCGGGTGATCTACTTCCAGCGAGATTCTGAAATGCGCATCCCATGCACGCTGCGCTATGCCATGATGCCCCACGAGAGAATTCATGAATGGGAGTAATGCTATGCAACTGACGCGGGTAGGTCATGTGATCATGCCAAAATAGCAGATGTAGTACGTCTGAATTCCATTCATACTGCTTATACTCATAATAAATGTTCTTTTCTAACAGCCGAGTACGTTTAAATGCAGTACCTACTGAGTGGTTGGCGGTTTCGGATACAGCCATGGTTAAGACAATCTGCTGCAGTTCAACCCAAGTATCAGAATGGGGAGGAAAGGTGATTTAAGTGACTTTGAACTTGGCATGGGTGTTGGTGCCAGACGAGCTGGTCTGAGTATTTCAGAAACTGATGATCTACTGGAATTTTCTGGCACAACTATCTGTAGGGTTTACAGAGAATGATCCAAAAAAGAAAAAATGTCCTGTGAGTGGACGTACTGTGGGCACAAATGCCTTGTTAATGCCAGAGGTCAGAGGAGAATGGCATTACAGAATTCTGCTGCGACATTTGGATAGTAGAGTAAAAATTTGGCATGAACAACATGAAAGCGTGGACCCAAGGATGCCTCAATGGTTCAGGCTGATGGTGGTGTTGTAATGGTGTGGGGGTGTTTATCTAGTACACTCTAGGCCCATTGGTACCAATTGAGCATCGTGTCAATGCCACAGTCTACCTGAGTATAGTTGCTAACCATGTCCATCCCTTTATGACAATAGTGTACCCATTCTCTGAAGGCTACTTCCAGCAGGATAATGTGCCATATTATAAAGCGTGAATCCTCTCAGACTGGTTTCTTGAACATGATAATGAGTTCACTGTACTCTAAAGGTCTTCACATTAACCAGATCTCAATCAAATAATTGGGATGTGGTGGAACAGGAGATTCGCATCATACTGTAGATGTGCAGCCGACAAATCTGCAGCAACTGCGTGATGCTATCATGTCAATATTGACAAAAACCTCTGAGGAATATTTCCAGTAGCTTGTTGAATCTATGCCATAAAAGTTCTGAAGGCAAAAGGGGGTCCAACCAGGTACTAGTAAGGTGTACCTAATAAAGTGGCTGATTAGTGTATTTTTTGCAGTGTAAAATAAATAAAATAAAATAAAATAAAAACATTTTTATTTACATTTTTATTTATTTTAAAAATCCATAAAATCAACAGATATTAGAAATTATTAAATGATATAATGTATAATAATATATTTCATAAATAGTAAAATCATTTTAACTTTTGACTTTTAATGTCCTTTATCAATAATGCTCAAAGATTTAATGCTATTTAATGGGTTTACTATCATGAATTAAGAATAAACAATCAATAATAATTATAATGCATTATTAAAACCCAAAGTTTTGCTTGTTAATATTAATAAATGTGCTGTGAGTTAAAGAATTAACAATAGATGACTTTATTTTATTAACTAATAAACACTTTGATAAAAGTATTGTTCATTGTTTGTTCATGTTAGTAAATACATTAATTAGCCAAACTGAACCTGGAAAATGTGACCTGTTTATTTTTATTTTATTTATATTTTATTTCATGTATTTTTCACTTATTTTCCTTTTGTTTTCCTTTTATTTTTCATTTATCTTTCACTTTTCATTTAATTGTATTTTTAATTCAATAAAAGTTTTTATCTGCTTTTACTTTTTTGTTTTGTTTTTTATTATATTTGTTTTACTTTATTTATTTATTCAATTCAATTCAATTCAATTCAATTCTATTTTATTTTATTTTATTTTATTTTATTTT
>CAIGQQ010033471.1:2096222-2113542 GCA_903798035.1 Danio albolineatus | reverse complement strand
ATTTTTCAATGGGGTAAGGAAAAAATAATCTTATTTTAAAGCAAAAACTAAATTCTTTCGCTTACCCTAATGGCAATTTAGCTTTTTTTCTTTTAATTAATTTTAACATTTTATTTTTAAAAACAAGATCTTTTTTTAACTTGTCTAGAAAATGCTGCTTGGTTTAAGAATGTTTACATATTTGGACTAGAAACAAGACAAAAACACTTAAGGCTGATGTATATTTCTGAGTCAAACTCAGGCGCATGGTCCAGCGCAGCCTTCGCGTGATCACATAGCCCTCACCGTGGCTTTGTCTATATATGTCTGCGTGCTGCTTGTGTTGCTCTGCAATAACACTTCCGAAACGCTAGCTGACAGCAGGTTTTTATGTTCCTCTGTGTCAAGTTTCTTCACAAGTGTTTTGTTTTATTCTGAGTGCTACAAGTAGCTCAAACTCGTCCATTCAGAGGTGGGAACTGGCAGTTGTGCAACAACTTTAATCATAAGGTAAACACGAAACTAAAGTTTCCATCTGGAGCAACTTCACATGACTCGACACTTATAAACACTTGCTTACGCTATTGTTGTCTATTGGAAGGAATGCGTAAATAGAGCCACCATTTTAGTAAAGGGTAGCGCTCCTTTGAAATGAATGCGGGTCCAAGGTGCAATGCAAAACTGGCCATCTGGAGCCATAGATACACATATATATACATACATCAATCGAGAGAATGCAAATATAAATATTTTTTTAATTACAAAAATTATAATTTTACATCACTTTTCTACATCGATGGATGAGTGACCGCACAGGCATTGCCGACAAAGAGCATGTGTTTGTGTACATGGAAATGTATTATTCTCCCTTCCTGCTAAATTTGATTTAATCCGTGTCCTGAAACACACCCCCTCTCCTGCTTTCACTTCTAATTCTAACAGAGGGAGTGATTTGTTCGTGAATGAATCTCCCCGTTATGAATGACTCGTTCACTTAGCTAACAATAATACAAGTTTCTGGCACCGAAGCGTCTTGTTGTCATATTTCATTTACATTGTTTGCTGATTTTATTCAACAAAACTACTGTAAGCAGAGTATTTAGTGTGAGTTGGTACTACTTAGCCATATGATCAGGGCAGTAAGTGACTGTATTATCATCAAAACCTAATTAGCACAAAAGCTCGTAACATAAGAAAACGAAAAAAACGAATCTTACCTACACTGTAAAAAATGCTAGGTTCCACACAATTTCTTCATGTTGTCCCAACACAAATTGATTGAGTTAACTGAATGTTTTCATAAATCTAAGTATATGGAACATAAAACAATTATGTTGTCCCCAAAAAACCCTTAAGAATAGTGTTGTTTCAACAAATTTTAAATAAGTAGTTTAAACATGCAGGAAAAGTCATTGTTTGTAAGTATGTAATGTGATGCCTTTGTGCTTTGTTTTCTTTGTTTGCTCGTTACTACACCCGTACACAGCACAAAAGTCCAGCATCGTCAGACTGGCTTAGTCTTGACTAGTGCGGTTGAAGGACTTTTGTCCTGGGAGCACTCTACAGAAGTGGCGGCACTATGGATGCATGCTCAGGGTGCGATATCGAGTGTATATATCTGGATCACCACTACCAATCCAACTAATCACAGAGCTTGAGCTACGCGTCGTTAGATTTTTTGAGAGGTGTGCATAAGTGTCACCGTCTGCCAAGGCAAGAGCATGCGCTGGAGCATATGCATGTGATTGATGCAGAAGTATAAATCAGTACACTCTCAGAAAAATAGGTACACAGTGGTACAAATAATGTTTATCAAGGAACAGTTTTGTACCTTTGTAAAAATTGTACCTTAAATGGTTCAGAAAATACCTCTTATGATACTGTTCTGTACCTTTTATGGTACAACTGAAATGAAGGTACACAATTGTTCGCATATAAAAGTTAAAAAAGTGTTGAACAACTTCTTTATTACAATACCCGTGAAAATAAATATTTCTGGAAAGGCAAAGTGATTTTATGAATAATTTACATATTAAAAATAAATATTTGGGAAGCATTTTTGACACTTTTAAGGTAAAAAGTGTCTTGTCACTGTAGTGGTACCTTTATGGATCATATTTGTAACTTTGCAGTTTGTAGCTTCAAGGACATGAGTTGCACCATGTCTAATCAAAATGAAGGCAGATGAAGGTACAATATTGTATCTGCAGGTTTAAAAAAAAAACAAAGGTACAATTGATTTCCCATAGTGCAACCTGTGTCCTTAAAGCTACAAACTGCAATGATACAAATTTGTTTCTTTGTCTTAAAGTATAATTCTGTCCCATAAAAAGGTACTGCCCCAGTGACAAGGGTTTGTACCTTCTTTAGTACAACATTGTACCATTTTTTCTGTGATTGTAGAAAAAGCTTTATTTTTTGCATTATAATGGGTACTTGGTATGATAATGATAAGCTCAGCTAAAAATAGTACTATTTATGCTTTGTAAATCCCTTATAAATGATAATTAAAGGCTCATTTATGAGTGAGTCAGAGCAAAAAAAAAAAAAAAAACATTCATTTGAGGATACAGAAATGAAACTGTATGAAACCCAAAGTAAATTTTTGAAATGTATCTAAAAATAAGTGTAAGCACTGTTTTAATTAAACAAAAACAATAGAATATAGTGATTGGTAACACTTTAATTCAGGTCACATTTCACGCTATTGACAAAGCATTAGCTAACACTAGCTTAATAAACTACTAATTAGCTTTTTATTAATAGTTAGTAAGGTAGAAGTTGGATTTAGGTTTTGGGTAGGATTAGGTATGATGAGTAAGATCATACTTTATAACTACTAATGAACAGTTAGTATATTAATAACAGGCAATGCAGGTAATAAAACAGTAATTAATAGCATGAATAGTGACTTAAACTAAAGTGGTACCTAGAAAAGTAGATAAGATTGCAAAGTTCATTTTTCACTTTCATAACACAAATATCGTAAATAAAGCAGTGAATGTCAAAGCATAAATGTGAAATTAATGTTTTAACATGCAGTTGTTTTTTTATCAAAACATATAAATAGGTACTCTGAAAGTACTTTGAGAATCATTGATCTAAAAACCATCAGACAAGTGACCAAAGAAGCCCAATGCAAAAGCGTCAATGGCGTGTTTCCCATGAGCTGAGCTTCCAAAAAACTCTAGGCTTTTCAAGAGCAACAATTGCATACAGTGTGTCCATGTCCGTGACCCCTGACAATGTGAAAATGCGTCTGTTCTCCTGTGTCTGTCTTCCCGTCTTTGTTTATCAATTACAGACCATAAACAGGCCACTGTCATAAGAAAATCTGTGTCAGGGCAACATCTGACACAATTCACCAGAGAACAGAGGAAATGAATGGAAAGAATAAAAGAGATTTAATTAAAGTGTTTGCGACAATTATTGCCTTGCACTTGAATGGCATGATAACCGTAAAGAGGCTGGACACAGATTGCGAATGATTATATAATGCTGCACGAAGCTTTAAATCAACTGTTTTGTGTCTCTGTAGACCTCTATTCATATGAGCAACACTTTCTGATTGGGAAACTGTAAACTGAATTGATGATGGCTTCGTTTATGATTCTGAGAAAAAAAAATGATATTAAAAAAAATCAAGGAGCTGTGCATGGAGGTTTTTGCAAGACTGAATGACTTGCAGAAGCCGTTTAAGTTTCATGTCTCAAGTTTCAAGTAAGAGTGGTATCAATATAATCCAATTCAGTTGCAGTACAGAAGAAATACATAGTTGTACTGTAAATTATAGGCTACAGAAGAGCCTAGCAAACATCCAATCAATACTACAGCACAAAATGAGCGCTTGTAAGATTGCAGGTGAATGATTATCATACATGAATTAAAGAACATGGAATTAGTGCAGTAATTACACTGAAAACTATTTTTAAGGTAGGTGGTTGCAAACAATTTATATAAGCTGATTTTAAACAAACAAATTAAATTTAGTAATGTTCAACTTCATTTGTTTGTTTAAACTCAGCCCGTATAAATTGTTTGCAACCACTTACCTTAAAAGAATTTAGTAAATCTAATGTATCTTTATTTCAGTCTAGTGTACAGAATGAGGAAATAAAGTGAGCTCAAACCTCGAGTGTGGGCTACAGTCATAGTCAAATTGATTGGTAAACTTGGTCAATATTAAACAAGAAGGCTGTGGAAATAAATATGTATTGTTGATGTTTTATTAATTTCAATAATTTTGAAGCCAATTGAAACGTCCAGAGAGATCATGTTTTGATCCTCAATTGGTCTCACAAAATCATGTAATGCGATTTAACAGGCCAGAGTTCACCAAGCTCAACCTTTCTAACACAGCAAACTGCAAAACTTGCCGCAAGAGATTGCGTTTACCAATCTACCAATAAGGCTTTTGGCACCACTGTTTATGTTCCAGTGCTAGAAACCATTCAACAAAACCAGTGTTGGGCACGTTCCTTTAAAATAATAATTAGTTATAGTTACTTCTCACAAACAGTTGCTGAGTAAGTAACTAATTACCAGGGAAAGTAACTATCGCGTTACTTAAAAAATGTTAAAAAATTTCAATTGTTCACACTCAGGTATGCTTTAGCGTTCATAGCAGGTTTGGCATGCTGTCCCGGGAGAGAATTCTGAGCTCGAAGATACTTGAGCCCAAGGCTCCCACCCGGTCAATAAGCATATAAGGGGATCCGAGATCAGGTAGGTCTTGAGAGCTCCCCCTTAAAAAAGGGAGGAAAAGGAGGAGATGGGGTGGAAGGGGGGATTCTTCCAAAACAAAGATAGAGCAGTAGAGAGAAAACGATTCATTTATAGTAAGCTTGGATTACTCTGATTGGATTATTACTGATTAGAGATGAGCAGCCAGTCGTGCTTAATCATATCACATGCTCCTCTCAAAATTAGTTTATGAAACTTTACCTAATGTCAAATGACTCTATAATAAATATAAAACATTATACACTAATCCAGTGGGGGTCTGGAGACAATGAGGGGGGATCACTTGGTGATTTTGGAAATCTAATTCATTTCATTAAACTATTAGAATTATCATATTTTATCAATAACCTGCAGAAAAAAAATTGTTACATTAAAAAACAACATGCAAAAAAACACTATCAGCCTTCCAATTTTTTTTGCGACTACTAGGGTCATTACATTATATTAATAGCAACTGATCCAGCACATTGATTTTATGGCACCAGGTTAAACTTTCTGACACTTTTACAGCACTCACAGTTAAACAATGAATAGACTTGGGCCTATTGTGTGCGATGTTGTGTGCAAGGTTTATATATTCTTAACCACCTCAGACGATACTGAGGAGTCTCCAGTCACTGGCATTGTTATTTTGGGGATCGCGGGGGATCATCTTGTTTAATCCCGTCCCTTTTCAGAGCACCGTGCAACAGAATTTCGCATGCTCAAACTCTAACGTGACCGCAGCTTTAGACATTAAAAAAGTGAGCGATTGCTCCATGTTTCTGTCCAGAGAGATCATGTTTTGATCCTCAATTGGTCTCACACAATCATGTAATGCGATTTAACAGGCCAGAGTTCACCAAGCTTAACCTTTCTAACACAGCGAACTGCGAAACTTGCCGCAAGAGATTGCGTTTCCGGTCTGACGCATTCGCTTGCATATGAATGAAAGTCTATAGGAAGAAAAGTGCATTGTGACCACAGCTTTAGTTGCACAATACATAAACATTCTTGTCTTTCATCTAATTGAGGGGAAAATAGTGCTATTTCCAACACTATTGCAAAAGCTGCCTTCGAACTTGTTGGATTTGCCATCACCACAATCACCCTGATCTCTGTCACCTGAATATTAATCAGCCCCGCACCTGCACGTCATTCTACTTCATCACCCAGCACTCGAAGAACCCTCGCCAACCCTCACTCAATGTCCAGCCTCGTTGTTAATACGAAGAACTGCGTCCTCTCTACGGTCATTGTTATTTACTCTAGTTGTAAGTTTACTTACCTCTCTCATTCCCTGTGATTTTCAGTGTCTGCGTCTTTCCCTCCTAGTGTGGCTTCTCCAGGCCCTTCCTCTGCTTGTTGTCAATCCCTTATAAGTATTTCTGTTTGCCTGGCTTCTCTGCATCCTCCGGTCACTCTGGCCCATCAGGTCATCCATCTCCATCCTACAGATCAGTTTCTTTGAGTTCTGTTTATACCTGCCATCCTACACAAACTGTGATTTATGCATACTTCTCTAGCTCCAGTCCCTTCTTGTGACCGTTGCATAATATATCCTATAGTTGTAGAAAATATATTATTATACATAGAAACTTGTATTACTATAGCTGGGATTTTACCATAACAACTACATAATTACCACAACAGATTATTCTAATGCAGTCTGCATTAAAACTATAAATGCAAATGTCACAAAATTCATGTTAAATTACAAATCAAAGCAGTCTTAGGCCCAATCCCAATTCTCTCCCTTAGCCCTTCCCCTTACCCCTACCCCTCGTTTGCGTGTTCACGTCAAGGGGTAGTGGTGTCCCAATTCTCTTTAGCTTGAAAGCGTAGGGCTAAGGGCAAGGGGTGTACACCCCTTCGAACGAAGATTTTTCAGGACCACACCTGTAAGAAAATTTCCCAGAATAAACCAGCCACAGTGGCAGGATAGCTGAACCCAGAAGTAAGGAGATCCACAAATTATTATTTTTTGTCATTATTATGAATTTTTATGACAAACAAACATATGTTTTAATATATTCATAACTGCGTTCGTGTTTTATTGTCATGCTTTAAAAAAAAAAAAAACACACAAAAAAAATGCTACATTTTGCGATCTATAATTCATAATCATAACTCCTGTACAGCAGTCCCACAACATTCTGACACTTGATGACACTCGAATACCCTTTCAGAAAAGTCTAGTGGCTGGGAATGAGCTTTTTACAGTGTCTGGGATAATGTTAATGTTGTTTTCGTGTGTTACATAGATAAATATGGCCACTGTGTAAATACACAGTACAGTTACAATCTTATTGCCACATTAGATCGTTATGATGACATAATATATGCCTTGAGTGATTTCCTGAAGATAAACACCAAAAAATAACACAACTGGAATAACTACAGCAGTCGTGATCGTCTGATCTCATATGAAGCAAGAGATCGCGATGACATATGATGACATGTGCAGGTGTTGAAGTGCTGTCTAAATTCTTAGGGGTAAGTTTTGAAGCCTTCCCCTTAACCCTCGGTTGTAAGGGCCAAGGGGAAGGAGTAGGGGTAGGGGTACAAAAATAGAATTGGGATTGGGCCTAAATGTCTATTTAATGGGTGCCTATATAATTGTACTAGTATTTCAGAATTTTGCATTCTGACAAGCTGTAAACAGATAAGATTTTGTCGCATTGACTTACCCCACAGCTAATGCCTTTTCAGATATTATAAGAATCCCATATGAATAGGAGTTATAATAAACTTGTGTTAATCTAAGTAAAAATATATAATTGTTGTAAACTAACTAGGAAACTTTATGGCCAATCAAACGGTGTGCATATTAATGATCCAGAGAGTAACATCAGAGTCTGTGTTTGTTCAATTTTTGCACTCACTGAATTTACATGAGAATGAAAGAAACAATGGTGTTTGAGACTCATAGTGTGTCATTTACATGTACCGAACACATAATTCAGCTATTCCTAGTTCAATCTAGTTTATTATTTTATGGCACATTTAAAAAAAATATTTAAATAAGTCAGTCAATATTTTAATTTGAGCCTATTTCTTAGGCAGGTGAACCACCACCATATAAAAAAGGTGTTCTTTTAGTTTGACTAGAATGTGCAACAATAAGAAGGTCAAAGCGTTATAGAGACACATGGCAGAAGACCAGAAGGTGTGGGACGTCACGGACACTTACCTAACAGTCAACATCCCGATTAACCTGTGAGCAAAGGACCTGAGGGGGGACTGAATGAGAAGTGGAAGCAGACCATGAGTCGAGAGGGACAGAGGAGGAGACAAAATGAGAGGAGGGAGTCGAGAGCCAAGGGGATTGGGAGGAAGTTGTACATCCAAGGAATGGAAACACACTGGACACTAAAATGGCCATAAACTCCCTAAGAGAGGTCAGGGTTATAAAAAAACGGCTGGGGAGATTCAAAGAGGCAAGGAGGCTGTCAGCACAGCCGTGGGGAACCAAGGTGCAACAGGTTCAGCAGAACCCAGAGAGAAGGGTGAGTCTGCTGAAGAAAAGCCATGTGCTTTATTAAAAGCACACAGCGAGGCCTAGAGGAACATGCATATCATAATATCACAAATAAAGAGCTACATGTTGTAGATTTGGTGTTTGCATACACTGTTATAAAGATACACTGTATATAAAGATTATGTGCTGGTCATTTTGACAGGATATTATACATTCGTTTTATATTAGGAGAAATAACAAAAATTAAAAGAGGTCTTCCGCAGTAAAACCACAGAACAACCATTATAGTTCCCCAAGAACTTTTCAGTGATCAGAAAAAATGTTTCAGTGTTCTAGTGTTACTATATAAGTACTTATCCATTATACATAAAGCAAAGTACATCTAATGAATTCATCATGTCTGTTTGCATTAAGCATTTATGGTTTCAAATCACATGGTGTAGATTTGATAAAAAATACAACCTAAACATTTTATATGGCGGAATATAATGATAGATGAATGAAGTGATTGTCTACATATTCATTCATCAATCTTTCATTCAGAGCTTAAAGTCCCCAAGAAATCAAAACTGACCATATGATTTTGTTAGCTCACATTGCCACTTTTGTTAATTCATTTATGCCTGTCATTAAGAAAACAAACATAGTTTGCCCTTGTAATCTTTAATTGAAATCTGAAAATGCACTTCCCGTGTGTTTTTAGTTCAATTATCAGATTACGTGATTTTGAGGTAATGAGCGTGGCTAACGTACCTAACCATGCTGGTTCAACTGTCTGATTTGACAACAAACAGAAATGGTAAGGAGGAGGTGTCTGTTAGGTTGTAATAACTCTCCTGAAACCCATTTCCCCATCTTTCTGAATCAAATGCCTACTTTATTACATCCAATCAGCTGGCAGTAGAAAATAAGCAACGCCCACTTTTTGCTCATTTAAAATTCCATTTCTCTAAGCACTGTCACAATACAATAAATAAATAAATAACGATCATAATTTTTGGTTCATTGGGACTTTAAAACCCCTTCAGTAACATACTAGCAACCATTTCCTAGAAACAGAACACATCCATCAATAATTATCCACATATCTCAGTTCAGCTGAGCTCAAGAAAATTCTCATATTTAGATCAAGACTTCCAAGAAAGAGCGAGGAAGGCTTATCAATGCCTCGTTAAGCCACAAAACAGATTAAAATAGAACCATTTTATTTCTTGATTTTCCAAGAAAGTAGATAAACCCTGACCTCAGAAAGGTTCTGAAGCCTCTTAGATTACCTTGCCCGCTACTAAAACTCAATCAAAGCAGCTTTTGTCAGGCTGTAGTGCCTGGTGAGCGCGAGCGGGCACCACTGTGACCTTTTCACAATAGCCACTGTTCTACAACATGAACTATGGAGCTTAACAGCAGAGAATAAGGCCGGTCCATTCTGAGGAGACAATTGCATTCTCTAGGAAAGCAAGAGCCTACTCGGCGGCCAACCATCAAAATACAAGAGCCATTCTGGATTAAAGCAGTCTGTCTGGCCATCGCAGGGTCGTCGGCTTTAAAGCGACGGAGAAACGAAGACAAACAGCAGAGCCATTGTCCAATTCTTATGGCATCAGAGCTATCACAACAAGCACAGAGCCGCACAGACACAGCGCCAAAATCAACAGCCTCTCGATTCCTCTGGAACGATCCTACGTGATATTTACATTGGAGGAACACGAAGAAATGCACTTTGTGAACATGATCATAGGGATGAGTACAGGTTTCACATTTAGGGCAACGCTCAGTTGATTTCAACCGTGTCGCTTTTCTTAGGTGCATACAATGGATGATGTGTTTGACGGATCGTTTTGGCTGTCTGTCTTGGCCACACACTCGAGAGAAATAAACCACTATGGAGCGGGCCTGAATAAATGATGTGTGAACGTCTAACTTAGTCGACATAAATGTACAATACGGACCTCCGTGCAGTCCCAGAATGGGGAGTAACCGGCAGATGGGAGGGCGCATGAATGCGTTTAAGTGGACAGGGAGTCACAGGGCAGATTAAAATACCCATAAGAGGATTGATATTTGAGCGATCCTCTGTTTTTCATGTCATTCGCGAGAGCAGACTGTTTCCTCGTCTTGTCAAGATCTGTCATGGTATTAACATGCCTTCAGGGGCTCCTTCAGATTAACTCCCAGGGAAAATCAAAGATGTCTCTGCACATTTATGTGGGTTTAAAGAAACCTTTTACCCCTGAAAATTTTGAATTATTTCACCTTGCTGTCATCCAAATCTATTTGACTCGTATCCAAAATGACACAAAAAGCCCTACTAAAAGAGCTCTGTGAGAGAAACAGACAGGATTTGAAGTTCACTTTGATGCATGAATGAATCTTCCTACTGTTCTGAATGAAAGGTATATATAGTTTGAGTTGTTCTTTGAAACAACATTTATATGCTTATTTTAATGAAACCCAAGAGGTTTCTGTGCCTCAATTAAAGGTAACATAAACTAAGGTGCGCAACAACATATTACATACGAGAGCATAATGCACTATAAAGAACATTCTGTAAAAATTCATACAACTTTCGCAATAGGAACAGATTATAATGAGAGCAATCTGTCAAAATGACTTTTTTTTTTACTTAGACTTTATTTTTAACATGTAATTAAAATAAATACAATGATACCAATAAACAAAACAAAACGAAAATACAAGCACAATACAAAACCATTTTATTTTACAAGATTACAAATATGTCCAAAAAGGAGTAGGAAGAAGAATATACTTATGTAATCTTATCCTTTCTTTACACTACATTAATAACATTTCCATAATTTCACTGCACACACAGAAATATGAAGACTTCTTAATGCTGTTCAAATATAAGGATGTTTGAAATTACACCCTCTCTTATATAAAATGAATTTTATAAAGTTATTGTCACCTGGCCTGTGTGGATCGTTGGAGAACTACACATTTGCCACTTTAATGAACTACAACTCCCAATCATGCACCTCAGACACACCAGTTCATGATGCACTAATCAGATGGACCATATAAACTGCACTTTGCTTAGTCTTGATTTTGTTTAGAGCATCACATAAGTGTTATCCTTATTAAGTTTGAAAATAAACCAGATCAATTTAATATCCTTGATATTAAGCATAATGAATGTGTGCTCTTTACTACAGCGTATATAATAATAATCTACATTCATTATAATCTTCTGAGCAATAATACTATACAACTCACTATAAAGTATGTGGAGTGATTTGTGGTCCAGAACATGCTTTGTGTTTTTTAATACAGAGACACTTCTAGAAAGATTATTATGTACACGATTTATGTGAGATTTCCAACTTAATTTATCATCTTTTATCACCACAAAAAGTTACTTTATTTACTTTTTCTTTGTCCATACATCTCTTTTTTTATGTGAACTTGAGTTTTTTTTTTTTATTTGTGTCATCTACAACTGAAATGTTTTTTACGTTGGCAGAGAGAGCTAAACATACTGCAATTAAAAAAAAAACATGCAACTACAAAAAAATATGAAAAGATCTTCACCCGTTTGACAGCATGCGTGCTGCGAATCCTCATAACAAAAACACATAAAAAACGTACTGCATTTTCCCATAACGCAAACAAATTAATAAAAAGCTCTGCATTTTCTCGCAACACTTGCAAAAACAATGGAACACGGAGACGTTTCAAGGGGACCACAAAACATGATGGACGCCGCTGTGCCATGACTATTGCTCAGTGAAGTTGTAGATGATCTTTGAAAGGTGAGGGTTTTTTTTGTTTAACATCCTGATTCCCTTGTCTTCTGTTGCCTAAATAACCAAAACCTAAATAACTAGGTTTGTCACAGTTCATGCCCCCTTTGAAACATTTACGTTGTGTTCCATGCTATTTGAAAGTGTTGTGAGAAAATGCAGCGCATTTTTGTAAATTGTTTGCATTGTGAGAAAACGCAGTGTAATTTATTAATTTGTTTGTGTTGTGTGAAAATGCAGTGCGTTTTTTTTTAAATGTGTTTGCGTTGGGAGGATTTTCTCAGTTTGCTGGTGTTTTGTTGTAATTGCTTGTGTTTTCTTAAATTTCAGCACGTTAAGCTGTCTTGGCCACTGTAATTTTTATTATTTTACAGAAATCGTTTATACAGTGTAAAGCAAAAATACTTTGACAGAGTATTGACCCCTGTGGAATAGCACAGATAATGCTTAAACGTAGATGAATATTGCAGAAGTTTACAAACTGTTTTCTTTCTTTTAAATACGTTTCCCACAAACCAAAATCTTAATTAATCTATGTTGTTACAGTTTGATTAAAAAATATTTGCTAATAATTTCTAGCTTTTCTAATTTCTTCAACCAAATCAATGAATGCCACTGACGTTGAACTGTTTGATCTGAATCCATACTGACTGTCAAAAATCTATTTGTAACTATCTAAAAATGTATCTGATCTTAAATATTGTTTTCTAGAATTTTAACTGTGAAAGTAAAGAAACAGGCCTATGATTCAAGATGTTATGTCTATGGACAACTTTATGCAGCTTAATCACTTTAACTGTTTTCATTTTGTTTTGTAAATGTACCAGACTGAAATGATACATTACAAACATATGGTAAAGGTTTTGAGATCCCCTCAATGACCTTTATTATGTAATAATAAACTCTGCCTCCTTAGAAGAAGATCAACGGCTGCTTCACCAGCAGATTTGAGATGAAGTTAAATAAAGAGAGCGGCAATGAGAGAGAAGACAATGCGAAATCAACAAGACACTGTGCAGAGCCAATTTGTGGAATAACACAATCTTTGCATTGCCTCATTCTGATGCCAGAATTAGGAAAAAGAGAACGAACTATATTTTTAATGAAGTTCCAGAGTGTGCCAGTAAGAACTTGATCCTTTGTTCATTCTTTTTACCATGGATTAATTTACAAACAAGGCACAATTCCATGCTGGCTTTTCAGAAAGTATATTATAAGTGGACCACAGAGAACGGTCCAAAATAATAAGGCAGTTCAAGGCCCCTTTACAATTTCAGGTAATGAAGGATGTGTTGTCTTTGTTTGTTTGATCCAGAAGAAAAAAAAATAAGATGCTATTTTTTATCAGTCGAGGATCGCAGCGTTCACACTTTCTCAAATGAACAGCACTAATTACATCAGGGTTTGTCTTAATTGACCCTAACCTGCCAAGTGTGAACACTTATTTAGAGGATCCATAAAGGTTGTAAAATTAAAACACACACACAAAATAACAAATAATCCATATGCATTGCCTGGTTTAAGTGAATGGGTTAAGTTACTTGCGTCTTGTGAAGGGATCACTTCGACAAACATATTTAATTTAGGCAATACAGCCATAAACAATGAAGGACAAACATACATGCTTGATGTGTTTAATGTGTGAATTAAAGCCTATGAACCACTGGCCACTTAATTATGTACACCTTACTAGTGCCGGGTTGGACCCCTTTTTTGCCTTCAGAACTGACTTAATCCTTCATGGCATAGATTCAACAAGGTACTGGAAATATTCCTCAGAGATTTTGGTGAATATTGACATGATAGCATCACGCAGCACATCTATGATGCGACTCTCCCGTTCCACAACATACCAAAGGTGCTCTGTTGGATTGAGATCTGGTGACTGTGGGGGCCATTTGAGTACAGTGTACTCATTGTCATGTTCAAGAATACAGTCTAAGATGAAATGCACTTTATGACATGGTGCGTTATCCTGCTGGAAGTAGCATCAGAAGATGGGTACACTGTTGTTATAAAGGGATGGACATGGTCAGCAGCAATACTCAGGTACTGTAAGCTGTGGCGATGACACGATGCTCAATTGGTTCTAATGGGCCCAAAGTGTGCCAAGAAAATATCCCACACACCATCAAACCACCACCAACAGCCTGAATTGTTGATACAAGCTAGGATGGATCCGTGCTTTCATGTTGTTGACGCCAAATTCTGACCCTAACATCTGAATGTTGCAGCAGAAATCGAGACTCATCAGACCAGGCAACGTATTTCCAATCTTCTATTGTCCAATTTTGGTGAGCCTGAGTAAATTGTAGTATCAGTTTGTGGTGTGGTCTTCTGCTGCTGTAGCAGATCCGCCTCAAGGTTCGACGTGTTGTGCATTCAGAGACGCTCTTCTGCATACCTCGATTGTAACGAGTGGTTATTTAAGTAACTGTTGCCTTTTATCACCTTAAACCAGTCTGGCCATTCTCCTCTTGCCTCAACAAGACATTTACACCCACAGAACTGCCACTCACTGGACATTTTCCTTTTCTGACCATTCTCTTTAAACCCTAGAGATGGTTGTGCGTAAAAATCCCAATTCAATTCTTTTGTGTGAACTATCAATTGCATTTATTTGGAAGAATAGATCTTGTGGATTTGAGATGACATGAGGGTGAATAAACAACTAATCATTAATAGCTCTCTGAAATTTTCAGTTAGCTTTAAATTGAAGCTACATGCCTATAGCTACGGAATACATGGAGCATAGCAAACTAGTTTCATAATAGTACTTTCATAATATTTATGGTGCTTTGTGTGCCTTTTTTTTTTTGAAGTTTGAAAGCTCTCATTCATCACATGGAAAACAGGCACCAGTAAATTATTCAAAACATTTTCTTTCGTGCTCAGACGGGTTTGGAACAACATGAGGGTGAATAAACGATGACCGAATTTTTTATGTTAAATTAACGGAGGTATGCTAGAAGTCACGTGGTGCCACCAGGAACACAGTAATCTTTGATCTGTGATCCGAGTTTATGCTCTGGCACTTTATTGGCGGACAGGGTCATTTTGGAGGTTTGGCAGTGTTCCCTGACCTTCTTCTGTTCCCAGACAGACAGCAAATTGACAAATGAAAGACTGATAAACAAACACACAGACGGCTTGATAGGACATCTGAACACGCTAAGATCCGCTACAGTGCCCTCGGCTTCGCTGGCCAGACGGTCGTGCCAACCATCTTGGCAGTGCATGCTGTGTGCCACCCACACCGGCACCACCCTAACCCATCCAGAAGTCAATAATGTGGATGCGTTGCGTCATCTAAATGTGGCATAAACTGACAATTTGAGAACTTTCCAGAAAAGAAATCGCAGTGGAGGTCGTCTGGATCAATTTGGTTTTCTTGCATCTATAGGGCTAATGGCAAAAGTTGAGCCAAGCTGAACTTGAAAGCTTACGGTAACATTATCTTGATGACATACTGCAGATGAATACAAACCACTAATAAAATATAGGCCAAGAAAAGCATCTCTCAATGTGTGGAGGACTCGGGGTGAAGCAGCTGTTGTTGAGTCTTCTCTCTCTCTCACTACAGTTTTGAGCTAAGTACTGTAAGTTGTTGACGCCCTCTGCTGGGTGAGAGTCTTTACTCAGTGACTGTTGCTAGCAGGGCTGGATTAACAACATATTGGGCCCTCGAGTTGTAGCAAACATAAGTGTTCCATTTATCACAAAAGTGAGTTTTTTGCTATTATTATTATTATTATTATTATTATTATTATTATTATTATTATTATTATTATTATTATTATGCTAATTAACATTTTCATATAATTTTCTACTATTTGAGTTATATTTGATTGCTATAAATGTTTTCTATTTTACTAAAGTACGCATACAAAACAAATCACATGAACTTAAAACATTTGTAATACTTCCTAAATGAGTGCTTTACAATAAATAGGGCTCTCTTTAAAAACTTAACTTTAAACTTTAGCTGAGCAGAAATCCTTAATGTCTTTAAAAGCCATGCTTCTAATTTCCCATTTGGTCATAAGCAGGGCCAGACGGAATCTGCGGACATTTTTAGCTATTTCTGCGGAGTATTTTGTTAAAAATCTGCGGATTTATGCGGAATCATTTTAGGAGTATCATTACTAAAAACTTAATATATGAAATAATAAGTAATACCTTTTTAACTTTTATTTAATGTTTACAATGCAAATCCAATTAGATCCACTTTGTTTGGTAAACAAAGCAAGTCTCTCGTATAAATATCTTCTAGAAGACAGAAAATAGTACTTTACAAACTGTGTTGTAAATAAATCATGTGAATATTTTCATATTAATCTATATTTTTATTGAAATTAATTTGAAAACTAAATAAATAAATTGGACACACATTTACACCAGTAAATAAACAGAATCAATGATGGGCTAAAAATCTGCGGAATTCTGTGCGCGCAGATTCCGTGTGGCCCTAGCCATAAGTCAATGAATTACAGAAGGTTAGCATGTTCTTTCCCCCCTCAGATACATTTTCTGCTGAAAGCCAGCCCAATATTTCATTGCTCCGGATTATTACTGTTGTTTTTATATTTATTCATTCATTTTAAATTCATTCATTTAGAAGTTTAATTTCTAACTGGTTCAAGCCATGTATGTATGTGTGTATGTATGTATGTATGTATGTATATGCTATATTCTGTTTGTACAGATAGCTCTTTAATATTTTTACCCATTGTACTTTTTTTCTACAACAACATACTCTATATCTAAAGTCTTTAAAAATTTTATATTACATATTTCTCCAGATTTAGATTCATTAAGTTAACATTATTATTATTTTTGGTATTATTTTTATTATTCTTAAGGTCATGAGTGGCTGTGTAAGCACTCCTGTGTGACACTGTATGTAACAAATCAAATTAGATTAAAAAATAATAATAATAACATACAGAAAACATAGGTTGTCATAACCCAACGGGGATTCAAATATGGAAAAACCAAACCACTTGGCACTGGGACAAACCACTTGCTATTTTTTCAAGTACAGTATATACCAATACAGCCTGGAGATCTTCAAGTCTGCAAGTAGGGGAGAGACTTCCGACCACAAGTATTGTAGGTTGGGTTATGACAAGGGTTTGCACATAAATTTAGTGTCATTTTTGCAATGCTGTGCAACAATGTTTTTTTTTTTTTCATTAATGTAAGGGTTAATGTAAAGTGGGGTTTAGAGTTGGGACGTTAATTAAACACAATAGGTTAAGGGGTAGATGTAGGGTGGTAGATGTAGATGTTAATAAAACCCAGTAAATTTTTGAAAGGTGTAGGTTTAGGGTTGGGTGAGATGTTAATAAAACACTTAATGTAAGGGGTAGATGTA